>OZ018328.1:69946063-70111063 GCA_963969495.1 Ceratothoa steindachneri | reverse complement strand
GACGTACAAGTTTATGAACGCGTGAAGAGCCGTTGCAATGTCTAGTGCCCCCCTCCAATTAAGATTGTAGGGCTCCCATAACAATATATCGTACATTTACAAGTAGTGCCAGGCACGACAAATCCTATTTTCAGCAGTCCAAGTAATATAACAAATTTTTTTGCCACATTGGGGCTTTTTCAAGAGCCGTGGCCCCTACCGGCCGGGGGGATTGGGGGACGGTTGCTACGGCTCTGGTCGTGACTATTCACTGTTATCAGCATCATAAATAGTATTCCAAATAATGCCACTATATAGCTCACAGTGGCTATTTTCACGGTGCTTGCATGGAGAGGTGTGGGACTGTTTACACCAAGGCGTAGTAAGAATTCTTTCACTTCCTTGGAAACGAATGACAGGCCGCAGTCTGAATGAATATATGGGGTAGACCAAATAACTCAAAAAGATTTGTAAACAGTCAATAACTACTTTGGATGACATATCGCGGCATGAAAACGCAAACGGAAGTCGGCTAAACTCATCAACAATTGTAAGGAGATAACGCGACGAGTGCGAGGAAACTGGAAGTGGCCCTTTAAAATGAATTGAAAGACTTTGGAAAGGCGCAGTCGTCCGTATCAAAGAAGTATTTTCTGGTTTAAAGAAACGGGGTTTAATTTTAGCACAAACCTGACAATCAGAGGTAATATGGCGGATTTCATCGATGGAGTAAGGAAGGTTTTTAACACCAACATAATGTAGCATTCGCTGGACTCCAGAATAAATGAGACTCTCATAAAGCGATTTTAAACTTGTAATATCCGAAGTGGCGTTACAATACGACCGTGATAGTGTATCAGCAACAACATTTTCGTGAGGCGGGCGATGAGGAATATGGAAGTAGTTCCATACGCCAGCGAATGATCTTATCATTCTTGATTTTATCTTTTATATTGGTATCAAACATGAATGGCAGCGCATTTTGATAAGTTGCTATGTTAAAATGTCTCCCCAACCTCCAAAAAGGTTCTCTACCATCGCAGACGCTTTTTTTCAACGAAATGGTGTCTCTTTTCTGATCGGTCCAATGAGCGTGAGAAGAAAGCCAATGGTCATCCGCACTGTGATAAGGTGGCACCGATTACCTTAGCTGATGCATCTGTTTCTATGGAAAAGGGGGCGTCTTCTTCAATAATTTTCACTGAAGATTTGGCAATGTCATTCTTTAAAGTTTCAAATGCTTGAAGAGCCTGAAGATCAATAAAGACTGTACACTGGAGGAGTACTACTGTACACCCCAAATCCTATAAGATTAACTCTCTCAAAGAAGTTGAGGTAATAATATGCGCCGAAATAAAATCGAATGGTTTTGTAATAAATATCTTTGTAGTGTATAGACCCTCACCACAACAAATTGAGCTTGACAAGGAATTATATAACATTATTGGAAGTAACATTAAAAATAATTGCACTTTATTCATTGCTGACTTAAATTGTAGAAATAGTAACTATAAACGTTAAATGCGGACGGGAAGGGGCATAGGCTATGGTAGTTTATGAAAGAAAACTATTTAACAATTAGTTAATGAACCAATGCGAGGGGAAAATATCCTAGACGTTAATCTTATATTTACTTCTGAACTTTGATACAAAAAAACATAAGTCATAACTAAACTAAGATGAAATAATTATTCAAATGCTCAAAAATCCCCTTTCTTAAATTATAGAGTTAGTGAAAAACAAAATGGTGAAGTTCAGAAATAAATATAAATATCGAAATTTTGTGTATTTTTTAAAACCTCAAGAATTGCAAATGGTGTAGTTCAGAAAATTTATTTTTATATACATATCTTCTTCTACTATAACTCTATATTTTAGCAACGTGCTATTTGAAAGGTGGGAAATTTACTTTAGAGTTCCTTTTTAAAATTATTATAATTGGCGAAGTTCAGAAAACTTATAAAAATTTAACCATGGCTGCTTTTTACAGATTTTAAATTTTAATCTTAGTAGCGAAGCCATTTCCTGGTACCTCTATGTAAAAGTTTAGTATGGCTACACCTAGAATACGTGATACAATTTTGGACACCTTATACACATGTAAACATCAATAAAATGTAAAGAATTCAATGATTGGCAACTAAACATTCCCTCGATTAGAAATAAGTCGTATATCAGAAGATTAAATATATTAAAACAAGCCATACTTCGTATTCTTTCTTACAGAAAGAACTTGGTTCCACAGGCACTCCTTCGGCGTATGACCTACGGCCTATTTACTATTCTAAACCGCTTTTTTAATCCCCTTTGTAGACTTTATTTTAAAACCCTGAACACCTTTTTCAACATACGAGTAGATACCCTGGAACATTTTTTTAAAGTTATTTCACCTTTTATCCTTTGAAGATTTATATATAGTTGAGAATTTTCCAAACACTTTTTTCAACATAGAAACCCTGAAACCTTTTTTTTAAAGTTATTTCACCCGGTTTGTAATATAGAAAAACCTTCGTCAGATCTCTTTTTTTCATCTAAATTTGTTTTATATACGAAATGATAGTAAAAAAGCGCCAAAGACCTAATTTTAATACATTTTTTGAACTTCACGATTTGTATGTTTTTTCATTCCAAATCATTCGATAATTATATTATTTTTTATGAACTTTTAGAAAGAACTTTGATAAAAGCTCGAAACATACAAAAAAAAGCCCTACGAATAAAAGTTTCAAATAAACCTAAACTCAAAAACAAGAAAGGTTACTTGTCCACTAAGCAAAAAAAAAACCATTTTTAAGAATTTAAAAAATTCACCAAGTTAAATTATAGAGTTAAGGATTACCGACTCTCGAAACTAGTCGATTGCGAGGTGAGCTTTTGACTTACAAATTTTTGCAAAATGGCCAAGCTTCCCACATTTACGACAAATTACATCGCGAACTGGACAAAGTGTTCGGGCATCCTCAGGATGGCTACGACCCCTACAATTCTAACATGTTTGCTTCATTTTTAAAATATTTTTTGAAACAGCTCCTGTAAGTGGAAGGCCAACTTCTTCACATTCTTCTTCTTTAGTAGAGGTCATAGATGAAACAGGAGCAGCCGCCACACTAGCAGGTACATGACCGGGAGTAACTAAGTATGATTCAGATCTCAGTAATGCTTGCTTTAATGCTCGAGCTTGTTGAATAGTATCAGTTAATGTAAGCTTCTGATTCCCATGGAGTCGTGCACGAATATTCGAAGATTATGACCCTCGTATGAAGGAATCCCTGATACTCTCAATCCCCAGCAAGACAATTGAGAGCTTGAAGGTACTGGTCAATCGATTCTTCTGGAAGTTGAATTCAAGTAGAAAGCAAATGTCTTGCATGAATTTCACTGGGAGCCTTAATATAGACAGCTTGCCACAATTCGATACCGTTCGAATAATCAGGATAGCCCTCTATTACATCCGCGACATGAGGACCAATATACAAGTAGAGCACTTCTTACTTGTCGGGAGAATGATCAGATATTGTAGAAAGGAAGTAACAGAATTTTCTATGCCAAAGCTTCAATAATTTGCCAGCTGAGGATCCGAAGTAGGTACATCAAACTTCCCAAGTCGTATGACTTTATCCATATTAGATGATTAAATTGTAATGAGTAGTAAATTATATTCAAATTGTCCCTTTTTATAGGGTTTAATCAACTATATTCTTAATACATCTAGAAAAGAAACAAAACAAAATATTAGTAACATGAATACATATGAACAAGTATAAATGAATAAGTGCAACATATAACAAGTACTAGCAAGGTCGCTTAGGTATTTAGAAAGACATTCAGAGAAGAAGTAAGAAACAGAGCTTATAATAATAGCACGCATAGGGTTATTTGGCTTATGGGTTTTTATCAGTCTATACAGTGTGGTCGAAAACTAATAACAACCTAGGATTTATTATTCGCGTCCAACCACATTTACCAAACCTCTTTGTCAACATCTTATTTTTCAATTATTTTCCTAAGTACACTAATTGTTTAGGTTGAAACTTGTATGTAGTTTTCTTTTGTTTAAATGTGGTTTCATTTAAATACACTTCTATCTGTCCAATTTCATGTGGACTTACAGATCCTCAAACTTAAATTGAAATATCACGTTATTTACACTTTAAATACAAACAAACACTAGCGAACACAACTGGACTACGCCTAGACGAAGCGGAGCTGCACCGAGTGGTGCAAATGAGTTTTGCCAGACATCGATGACGTATTGTTGCCATATAATGCTAGGAAGTTGTATTAAACATCGCTAAAATTGAAGTTGTAGACTATAATGCGGAATTCTGTTAGATTCAAAATGATTTGACTCATTTTTCCCATTCAAATAGCATTTTATACAAAATAAATAGTTGTAGTGCTCCATTGAAGTTGAAATAGGATTGACAATGAAGCCTCACAGATGAGTGTCATATGAATCCTATGAAGGCTTGAAATGGGCAAGCATATAATTATGCACATGCAAGTAATCTAAAAATATATAACATTTTGTCATGTAAATAATAATATATAACACTTTGTTATGTAAGTAATAATATATAACATTTTGTCATTTAAATAATAATATATAACATTTTCTCATGTATTAAGAACATGTAACATTTGGTCATGTAAATAATAATACATACTCTTCTTGTAAAAGGATATAAGCAATGAATTCAAGAGTCTATCAAACGCTTTCACACTCACATGCATATATAATTACACGTGCACATGTGGTTACAAGCAGAGAGGCGCCTCTCGCGATATATGTCTAGACCTTTTCACCAAGGTCCTAGAAAACGCCACTGCTGTACAAACAAACGTCAAAGCAGGTGCAGTCATTGACATCGAGCTGAAGAAAGGAAAGATGAGAACCTTTATTTACTATCTCTATCCACGTGTACACACAAATAAACATTGAGTCAAGTAAGCACCACCCAAACTATATCATTGGCTAACAATGGGCAATGCCCACTGTTTCCAATACATTATATAGCTTCCTGGGTAGACCCTTAGAGGTCAGAAGGTCAGTAAGTCATTAGATCAGTCAGTCAGGGATAGTCGAAATAGACTTAAACATTAGTAGGCCTGTCTCACATACCTCGATATACGTTTACTCTAATTCATTGTGCCTAAGCCTACCGAGGTTTCCGCCCAATAAAGAGTCCTTGAATCCGTATTCCGAGATTGCTTTTCCTGCGGGTAATCAGCCGGTCTTCTTAGCCAGCCTACACCACTAAAATCATGCGACAATATAATCTTCCCTAAAATTGGAGTCAGCCCAAGGTCAGCACCCGGGATCTCAGTACCTCACTCGCTCTACATCGAAGTTAAGCAACAGTGGGCCATGTTAGTACTTGGATGGGAGACTCCCAAGTCGACCTCTACCGGTGAACCTCTAACCAACCGTCTCCTGACCATTAACAACTAACTAACCCCAATAAACTGGTAACCAACGACTAATAGGCCAATAACATACAAACAAATAACTGGTGACCTTTGTACCTGCTATATAGTTTTGTTGAAACGTTTAGGCTCATACTGTATATAGAGGGTTGTATGAAAAGGCGCAATGCTAAAAGAAAGAACGAAAGTAGCTTGCGTAAAGTTGCGACAGCACCCTGCTAACGTCGGAATCTAGCTTGCGAGCGGTGTAGTGATTGCGTCATCCTGAGTTTAAAAGACCCATTCAAACGAAGCTTTTAAACCATTCACTAGCACTTCTCGGCAAGCTACACACACTTCTCCTATAAGAGAAGTGTATTTTGAAGAGATGGCGACGAATGCCGCTTGGAACCGTTAACCAAAGTGTAACGCTCCGCTTCCAGCTCTGAGCACTATTGTTGAGAGAGAGAGAGAGAGAGAGAGAGAGAGAGAGAGAGAGAGAGAGAGAGAGAGAGAGAGAGAGAGAGAGAGAGAGAGAGAGAGAGAGAGAGATAGGACAGAGAACGGTGGGCTACGGGGTCGGGGCGGGGGGTAAAAATAAACACTGAAAATAGCATGTGACGTGATGCGAACAGCTTCCAGTGTCGCCAGACCATTGGCATAGCGATCCTTAGACGCAAAAAAGAAAAAAAAAAAAAGAGTCAGTCATTTTGTTTCAGGACGAAATCAACCACCTAATTTAAAATTTCATTGAACTTAAATATCCCATTTACTTTATTAACCAATTCCATAACAAGGCAAGAACGGAGTTTTATTCTATCTAACCACCCACCGAAATAAGAGATTAGAAAATATATAATCTTCCCCTATGGCCCTCTAATAATAATAATAATATTCATAATAATAACATTTGTATATCATTTCATTATTCGAATACCATAAGAAAATCTACACCAAGCTTCATCCCATAAACCGAGTGCCCGACTTCATCTGGTCTAGTGTAAAGTGTGCGAAATCATAAATTGACGTATCTAGTAACTTTATTAGGGGGGGGGGGGGGGGGAAGGAACACTGCGTATATACTCATATCAAAAGATGCGCTCTTTCATCCAGCCATTTTGTACGCGCGCAAAATCATAGGATTGATTTTAATAGGACAAAAAATATTGATAAACAAACATTTACAATGAAAGACGTATCAATTTAATTTCTTTACGTTGTTTAGTGCCTTTATATACTTTTGGCGAAAGCCAAAACTATTAAATCAGTTTGTTGAACAAATTCAATATTCTAAATTTATTATTTTTAACTGGTCTCAGTTCAATATACCTACGAGTATGTTGAGGAAATTAACATTTTTACATACGGCTTCTCCTTGTCTGCCTATTTTTAACCCACAGTTAGCCCCAAGGGGTTTAGAGCCAGATCTTAAAGCTGATCATTATTATTTAGTTGTGTACATTCGTTCATTCATCAGACCTAATTGTTCATTTTCGTCAACAGCTCATTAAAAGGTGATCAATGTTGATAAATGTAATTTTACTTCTTCAATATATATATATATATATATATATATATATATATATATATATATATATATATATATATAATATACAGTCGCCGCAACGGAAGTCTGGACCCTCACTATTTTATGTTATTTTTATATTATTTATCTCCATTAGGTTAGGTTAATATAATTAAAAACACTTTTGTTGATACTTTTAATATTTTATGATCTTTGCCCTGGCCTTGATGACATCCTGCATCCTTTTGGGTATACTTGCAACAAGAACTTTGAAGTAATTCAAGTCCATGTTAATGCATCACACTTTCTTGATGACCTCCTGAAGGTCCTGCACTGATGACACATTGGCCCCATCAACCTTGTCTTTGATGACTTTCCATGCGTTTTCAATGGGGTTGAGATTGAGACTGTTCCCACGCCAGTCCAACACGTTAATGCGCTTTCTCTGTAGCAATTGCTTGATCAAATTAGCCTTGTGACAAGGAGCTGAATCAGGCATAAAGATGGATGTTCCATTAGGTTCCATATGATTAAATAGATGACCTTCCAAAAATTCCTTGTAGCGCTGAGCATTCATGGTCACAGTCTTGGGCAGGAAATATAAACTACCTCTACCTAACTTGGCACTGAAACAACCCAAAACCATAACTAAGGGACTGTGTTTTACAGTATTCACTGTGTACTGGGGGCTCTACCTGTTTGACCCAACTGGCCTTCTCAATTTTACCTTGTGTGACCTTATGACCTGAATTGGGCTTTCATCTGCCAAATGACCTCTGACCACTGTTCCACTGTCCAGCCCTTATGCTGCTTTGCAAAATAAAGCCTCTTCTTCCTCATGCGGTCATTCAACAGCAGTTTGAGCCCGGCATTACGGCTGGGGAGTTTCAAATCTTTCAAAAAACGATGCTGTACGGTCCGTTCCGAGACATTTTGGAGGAGGCTAGAGTATATTTCCTTGAGTTGTCTGGCTGTTATCCTAGGGTTCTTCATAACAGCCTTCTTTAACAAGCGATCTGTCCCCGGTGTAGTCTTTTTCTCTGGTCCCTGGCGCTTTTTATGTTGGGGTATGGTGTTCGGGGGAGCTCACGAGCAGCAGGGAGGAGCGCCATTACGGTAGATTTTGCTCGCCCTGTTCGCAGGCATATTTCACTTATCTTAACATTTTCTTCCCTCAAAGTGAGAATACGGACCTCTTCCTCATTTGTGAGAGGCTTGGGACCCATAGGTGGAATGCTAGTTAAAAAATATATGATCAGCCAAATATCTTCAAGAAATCACCACAATGAAAGTCACATCGCAAAAAATGAGAGTACCCTCACGACTAAGTCTAAGCGCGTACTGAATAATACAGCGGACACAATGCGCATATATACCTAACAGACGTGGCCAGAAACCGCAACAAAACATTAATCAATTATAGCATTTTCCCCACAACGATTATTGGATCTATATCAATGCATATAATATGACCAAAAGTCCAGACTTCCGTCGTGGCGGCGACTGTATATATATATATATATATATATATATATATATATATATATATATATATATATATATATATATATATATATATATATATATATATAATGGGTATTCCAATAACTTGGACCGATTTTAATTTTTTTTTTAGATTTAGCAACTTCAATCTTTGGCAATTTCAACCATGGAAAGATTAACAATCGAACAACATGTTAAAGTTATCGAAACCTATTACGAAAATGTACGTTCAAACAGAAACGCATTTCAGGCACTTCGCGTTTTTTTTGGTCAACATAATCAATCGACCAACCGAGAGTGCAATTGGGAAAATTGTTCGTAAATTCAAACAAACGAGGTCGGTGGCAGATATGAAAACGCCATTGCGTGCTCGTTTACGCCATTCAGCTCAAAACATTGCTGCAGTGCGCGAGAATGTGACCGAAGATCCAGACACATCTATTCGTCATCGCGCGCAGGAACTGAACCTCTCCACAACAATGTTACATCGAATTTTGACAAAAGATTTGTCTCTACACGCTTACAAAATTCAATTTACCCAAGAACTGAAGACTGCTGACCATTTGAAGCGCCCTAAATTCGTCAATTGGGTGCACGAGCAAAGACAAGCCGATGATGTTTTTTCGCCAAAAGTCATCTTTAGCGATGAAGCCCATTTTCATCTTGGTGGATTCGTTAATAAACAGAATTGTCGCATTTGGGCTGATGAAAATTCCAGGAAGATTGTTGAAAAACCACTCATTTACAAAAGGTCACTGTTTGATGTGCATTTTTTGCTAGCGGAATCATTGGGCCGTATTTCTACAAAAATGATGCCGGGAATTCTGTTACGGTGACAGGCGAGCGATAACGTGCCATGTTTACCAACTTTGTATGGCCTGAATTGAATTCTATGGATGTCGAAGAATTGTGGTTTCAACAGGACGGCGCCACATGCCACAGCCAATGCAACAATGGCTTTATTGAATGAGAAGTTCCCAGGTCGCATCATCTCTCGAAACAGCGAGGTCAATTGGCCACCATGATCGTGTGACTTGACGCTTTTAGATTTCTTCCTTTAGGGTCATCTCAAAAGTAAGGTCTATGCCAACAAGCCCACAACAATTCAACAGCTGAAGAATGAGATAATAAGGCATTTTGGTGAGATCGAGGAGTAACTATGCAGAGACGTCATCCAAAATTTTGACCATCGAGTAGAGGTGTGCCGCCGAAGCGTTGGCGGACATTTAGGCGATATTATTTTTCACACATAAATGAATGAATAGTGCATTAAGGATTAAAAGCTCCGTAGCCCAGATGGACTATATCGCAGCCAAATTCACTTATGGGCAGTGAATTTAAAATTATTATTTTTAAAATATTGCCATATTAAAATACATAAAAAAGCCAAAGTGTCCTTGGGACCAAAATTAGTTTAATAGGCAATGTTAAGTCAGTTGAGTTAAAATCTTTTAAACGAAAAATAGACTATTAAAAAATTCAACAAAAGGTAAAAAAAAAAAAAAAACCCCAAAAAAAAACAAGTAAATAAACTATGAATATATCAACAATATAACTTTAAAAGTTATTAAGCAATTATATTTTTGTTAAAAATTTATTCCTTTTTTTAAAAATGTAAAAACATAAACTATGAATAGATCAACAATGAATATATAAAACTATTTTAAATTTTGTTTAAGAGATTGCTTTCTTTTAGGAAGGTTAGTATCCTAGTCACGTTAAAGAAGCAATGGGTCTCAGAAAAGATGCCCCGCAGAGCCTGCTGGGGGGCCATCTCTCTGGTAATGGAGGGAAAAGTCGTCCTTCTGAGATTCCTTAGCAATGGGCATTCTACAAATATATGGAGGACAGATATTTGTACCCCACACAGAATGCACATAGGTGAAGGCAGTCCACTCATTAAATGCTCATGGGTGAGCCGGCAATGGCCTATCCTCAGACGGACAAGCGCAACCTCCATTTTACGATGTCTAGTTGTACGTGGCCATGGGTGAACGGAGGGTTTTATGGAGTGGAGCTTGGTGGGAGGGAGCTTACTCCACCTCTTCTGCCATAGGCCGACCACGTATTCATTGATCAGAGGATAGGCATCGCAGAGTGGGACTGGGGCCACTGGAGCTGTCCCCAGTGATGCTGCTTCTTTGGCTGCAGCATCTGCCCTCTCATTGCCTGGGATGCCCACGTGACTAGGCACCCAGCAAAAGGATATCTCGTGGATGGGCGATAGTCGTAGGAGCCACCGCTGGATCTTGGAAACCAACGGATGGCTCGAACCAACATCACCCAACATTTGAAGCGAACTAAGGGAGTCTGTAAAGATAGTATGAGAACCAGATGGCCTGCCAGCTATGATAGTCAGTGCCGCCATCATAGCAACGAGTTCCGCTGTGAATGCGGAAGCTGCGTTTGGCAGGCGGACCAATGCTGTCTCAGATGGAAAGACAGCAGCTGCTCCAACTCTGTCCGGTGACTTGGACCCATCGGTAAACACAAAAGTGCTATGCCGATGTTGAGAGGAGTGGTCGCCATACATGGCTCTCAATACTACAGGCAGGTGGTGATCCTTGGGCCTATCAGCTAGTTCCCTACATACCATTACAGGTGGTATGAGCCACGGGGGGATCTTTGGCATGGTAAAGGGAATCACTGAGAACTCCCCTAGTTGCGCAGTGTGCTCGGCCATACGCAGAGCAAAGGGGCGAGCCAGAGATGGAGATCTATCGTATGAGGCCACTGTCCGTGTATTGAACATGCACTCATACACTGGCGTCTGCGGTAGTTGCTCAAGTCTAAGGAGGTAGTTTAAATTAGACTTGAGCCTGTGATAGGGAAGGGGGAGAACCCCGTTCTCTGCGTAGAGGCTCCACACTGGGGAGGACTTAAAGGCTCCAGAAGCCAGGCGCACACCCTGGTTACGCACAGTATTTAGTTTTTAGAGAATGGATGGCGAGGCAGAGGAGTACACCTGTGATCCATAGTCTAGCTTTGATTGGACCAATGCTAGATACAGGAGCCACAGGGTACGTCGATCACTTCCCCAAGAAGTGTGAGACAACAGTTTCATTATGTCCATTCTCTTTAAACAAGACCTTTTCAAGGCGTCCACATGGTGCCGGAAAGAAAGCCTTGAATCAAATATGACCTCCAGATATTTGAAATGGGGCTCAAAATCTATAGGCACACCATATAGCGACAAATGGGGGGGGGGGCGTGTCACTAACTTATGCCCATAAAAGTGAACAGCCTTGGTCTTTACTGCGGAAAAGCGGAAACCCTTGGAGGGAGCATTTTCAGCTACAGTGCTTATAGCTCGCTGTAGCTTACGGACGATAAATGGGAGTCTGGGCGAAGAACAAATGAGCGCCAGGTCATCCACATATAACGTCGACGAAATCTCGGGAGGGAGGTTTCTAACAATGCTATTAATGGCCACAGAGAAGCAGGTGACACTGAGAACACTTCCCTGTGGCACACCCTCAACTTGGTCCACGGGCTCCGATAAGGTGCCTCCAACCCTTACGCGTAGTGTGCGTCGCATCAGAAATTGCTCGACAAACCTGGGGAGGTAACCCCGCAGGCCCCAATCATGGAGTTGTTTAAGGATACCACGCCTCCAGGTGGTATCGTATGCTTTCTCAATATCAAAGAAGACAGCGATGGCGTGCTGCTTCTTTGAAAAAGCATCTCTTACGAGTGACTCCATTCGGACAAGCAGCAGGTCTGTCGTACTCTGCTTTTTCCTGAACCCTGATTGAGAAGGAGATATGAGATTTTGAGTCTCCAAAAACCAGACGAGTCTGAAATTGACCATTCTCTCAAACACTTTACATGGACAACTGGTAAGAGCAATGGGGCGGTAACGGGTGGGCTCCGTCCCGTCCTTTCCTGGTTTGCGGAATGGAAGGACTATGGCCTCTCTCCACATGGAAGGGAAGCGGCCCTTGATCCAAATCCAGTTGTAAATGTCCAGTAAATGAGAGAGAAGGGATGGATGCATATTCCTAATCATATCATAGGAAATGCCATCCGATCCGGGGGCAGTGGATCTACAGTGCTTCAGTGCATTATGGAGCTCATGGATAGAGAAGAGTCGGTTGTAAGACTCGTTATCCATGTTAGGCTCCATAAAGTTGAGCGGTTGCTGCTCCTGTTGGAGCCTAAAGCACTGGAATTGCATCTCATAATTATCTGGGCTTGAGATGCTAGCAAATGATCTGGCCAAGACATTGGAAATGTGGGACAAGTCCCCCAACAATTCTCCAGCTTGGACAATGTTGGGAGCTGTAAAGCCATTGGATTTGCCCAATAGCTTTTTGACCCTTTTCCACACTTTGTCTATAGGCGTTTGCCAACTTATGGACGCGATGTAACCTTCCAACGAGGTCTTTTGAGCCTGTCGAAGGATGCGTCGCCGTGCTGCCCTTGCTCTGTTACGAGCAATTTTATTTACCATCGTAGGGGAGCGATGGTAACGTCGGCAAGCCATTTTACATTCAGTCACGGCTCTCGAGCATTCAGCCGACCACCAGGGAACTTGTGGTCCGCGAGCGGTTGAGCCGGAGAGCGGGATGGAGGAGTTAGCCGCTTTATTGACGTGGACTAGGAGGTCATCGATAGCCACGTCAATATCTTCATGAGGGAAGGACCCGTCATGGCTCGAGAGGTGCCTGAATTTAGGCCAGTTTGCTTTTTTTGCATTCCATTTTTTACTAGGTGGTGGAGGGGGGCCACCTGTACATGGCGCTATAATAATGGGGAAGTGATCGCTGCCTCGCAAGTCAGGATCCACTGCCCAGTCAAAATCAGCTCTACAGCTTGGTGAACAGAGGGACAAGTCCACGCATGTAGAGCTGCTCGCCTGGATGTGAAATGATGTATGGCTGCCATCGTTTAGAAGGCAGACATCATTTTCGCCCAGAAATTTCTCAATCATGTTTCCCCTAGGGTTCTTATCATGGTCCCCCCAAAGGGGGTGTCGAGCATTAAAATCCCTAATCAATAGAAAGGGGGGAGGGAGCTGTTTAATTACCTCTACTAGTTTTCTAGCTAGAGAGGCTGTGTCTTTTTCCTCACTAGGAGGGAGGTAAAGCGAGCAGACCGTATAGTGGCGATGGGAGAACAGGCGGACAGCGACCGCCTGCAGGTCTGTCGCAAGGTCGATCTGGTTGTGGGGAACCCTGCTGTTGATGAGCACAGCAGAACCATGGATTGGTTCTATAGTATCCCACAAAACCAGGAATATTGGGTACACTACGAGTACCCAAGCAAGTTTCCTGTAAAGCTATACAATCAGGATTGTAGTCTTTAAACAGGAGCTTGAGTTCTTCCCACTTGGGGAAGAGACCTTGGATGTTCCAATGAATTATTGGATACATCCTTACCTCTTTAAGACAATCATCCTACCCTTAGGGGTAGGAGGTTTTGGTTTTATACTACCCGTAGGGGTAGTTTTGGTCATACCAATTACCGGTTTTGGGTATGACTCTGGAGGCATCGGGAGCGTTAATTTAGCTCTCGACTTTACTTTTAAACGTGGCAATTTTGTTAGCTGGCTATACGAAATGACTGTCTTGACTGGAGAAGCAGATGTGGGAGCATCTCCATCAGTCATTTCATGAGCCGATGACATCAACTTGGCTGGTGATGGTGGCAGCGATTGTTCGGCTGGCGAAGGATTCTTGGAATCTGATGGTTGGTTCGGCTCCTCCTTGGATATAAGGGGGCAGCCTCTACTACAGCTGTTTCCTGTGATGGGGTACAGGTTGATTCCTTCTCACTTAGGGCTCGAAGGAGTTCCAAAGCAGTATCAGCAAGGGGTGGGTTGCTGACTACTCGCTTTGGGGCTGTAGTTCTCTGTTCTTTTGGGGCAGGATGGATGTCCAGAGCTGGAATAGACACCACCTGCGGCCCAATCCGATTCACATCCACGTCTTGTGGAGCGGTGGCAAGGTGTTTTGCTACTCTTGGTGAATCGGGAGAGGGTGGAAGGTTCCTCTTCTTTGTGCCATCAGAAGCTAGGCTAGATTTTGGTGAAGAGTTTTCTCTACCGATTGATCGTGGTTTCGGTCGAGGGGGGCTCTTAACCTTTTCAGGTGCGCGTGGAGATGTGGGTTTAGGGAGTGAAGAACCCTCTACCTGTTGAGGCACATCTCTGCGCGGAGACCTGAGTGTCGGTTGTGGAGGACTTCTGGTTTGTTCAGGAGAGCCTGTAGATGGTCTCTGGCTTCTCCCCTTCTTTGGCGTGGCGGTGCGCAGAGCATCCGCGAAGCTCACGCCAGGCTGAACGTAAGTCTCCCTAACTCTTCGTCTAGCCTCTTTATAGCTCACCCTGTTTTTATTTCGAACAGCAATGACCTCTCTCTCGTAGAGGAAGAAGGTGCATTGCTGTGATGTGGCAGAGTGGTCTCCGCCACAATTGGGGCAGCACGGCTGTTTGGAACAGGGTGTTCCGTGAAATTCTGCTGAGCAGTTTACACAAATCCTTTCGCTTTTACAAAACTTGCTTACATGGCCAAAGCGTTGGCAATGGAAGCACCACCGGGGGTTTTCGACGTAAGGCTTGACTGGGATGTTAAGGTAGCCAGCCTTGACGTACTTGGGCGGTTCCAATCTGTTGAAAGTTAGGATTATGGTGGCGGTAGGGACCCTAGCGCCATTCACAAACCTAGAAATGCGATGTGCACTTGTTACTTTCTGATTGGCAAGTTTTGTCACCAACCTGTCGATATCATACTCAATGAGTTCACCCGATCGAATAACACCTTTGGAGGTATTAAATGTCAGGTGAGACGCGGATGATACATTCACTGAGGCTAACTTTTCGAGAGATTGAATTCTCTTTTGCTGCTCATTAGACTTGGCCTCGACAATCAATGCGCCATCATTGCGCGGCCACATTTGAGCAGGTTCACCACACTTGTTTACGAAGTCGTCAAAGACATCAAAGATATCAGCTTTGCTAAGAGGACAACGTTCGTTGCTGGATTTGAGTACTATAAAGCGGTCATAATCCAGTTCTTCGTCTACTTCTGATCCAAAAGGATCCAAGCGACGAAGATCTTTGCTGTTTTCACGGTGACCAGAGGCCGGCGGTCTCTGGGATGAGTTTTTGGAAAATTTACCCATATGATTTTGATTTTTATAAGTGGTGTCTCTGGAGCCGAGGGCATGTACCAAATCGCAATCGTGAGTCCGGAGAGCGCCCATACAGTCCAGACAGGGTAGCCCGCCACCCGACTCCCACTGTTGTTTCAAAAAAAGCGGAGCCGCATAACGGAGTTTTACTGGACTGCGGTGCAAAGACCTCCCGAAAGCAAAACAACGACCCAGGCAACCAAACCTACCTCCGTGGCACGGTCCTGCGGACGATGCCCCCCAGTGGGTACATCCGTCGACTCGTACAGAGTACACATACTGACTAGGACCAAGTGGGCCGAAAGTGCGCTGGGGTTCAGACACACAGTCGCCCCACAAGGTTATTTGGGGATGCCGGAGTGATGCCAGTGTTTGGTCATCAAACCGCCTCATGGGGTTCCCCTCACCCACCTTTTATGTTGGTATGAGGTCACCTAGCCCTTGTGATGCCATTCACTAACTGCAGGGCCACAGCAAAGACAACCATATGGGCCAGAAGTGTGCTGGTGTCCATACACACAACTGCCCCAAAAGGTTGGTGGGTACCCTTAGTCAGATACCCAAACCAGGATATCCCGCCTGGTGTTCGGACGTTGGGACACGCTCAGTTAAAAAACAAGGGCACCACGTGAAGGTGGTGTGCCAACATTTAGGGAACATAGGCTATGAGTTGCGCGATATTCCCCATCGCCCCCTTTTCACACATAATTGCCATGACTCAAATAACATGATCCAATAGTGAAATCAATAAATTTTCACTAATAACACTGTTTCATTTACTGCTAACTTCGATCCGTCTTAATGGAACGCCCTTTATATATATATAATCAATTATAGTTATAGCGTGAACAACAATTAACCAAGGATGTAATTCTGCCTTAGGAGGTGTAGTGTGTAAGCTATGCCACCAAAAGTAACCTCTTGCTAATTCTTTCATGCGAGAAACACCCACATGCAGTTCATGCAATAGAACATTCCTTCATTTGCGAGTAATAACTACTCTACTGCACCACAAGACTGTACCTAACTGAATGGATACCTCATACCACCTCCGTACCATGCACGTGGAACCAGGGGATGTGGGCTAGTGGGCTGGCCCCCCTTCCCGTAAATTTCAGATCCGTTTATGTTTCTAATTTCTTTTAAGCCATACTTGTACTCTACTATTCAGAAAGTGTTAAGGTACATGCGATCGAATTTACCTTATATGATAAATGTCTAAAATACAGATAAATCTCAAAAATAATTATTAAATTCAGTATTATTCCTTATCTGACGTCCAAAAAGTACAATTCCTAATTTTCTGATGTGTGGAAAAAAAATTCGGATGTGGGCGAGTTAGGGCTCACTCCTTTATGAGATGCTGTTATTTATTATTAATGTTGTGTAAGATAACTATTATTTATGTTTAATCCCTATTCTCAGACTCCGCAGAGGGAGGAATTCAGGTTAACCCCCCCCCCCATTTTTTATCCTGGATCCGCGACTGCTCCTTACATAAAGAGCAAGACCTGGATCCCCCATAGTTGAGGCTGGCCACCCAATCTCACAGCACTTGTGTATTCTAGAACGTAAATGATCTGCACGGATGCAATTCATGACAGTGACACTAGTGATGCGTGAAAAGTCTAACAAGGTATGTTGACCAAAAAGTCGCGTGCTATCACTTATTCTAATTTATGACTTTGCGACCTACAAAACCTTCACTAATTCCAGGACTATCCTTGGGTGTACCTTGACAATTCTATAATTCGAAAGAGGTTGTAAAACAACATAAGGATTTCAAATTTCGTTAGAATCGGCTGAATAGTTATGATGTTATTGCCAAAACAAAATAATTCCAGGGCTAACCTTGGGAGGAATTTGGCGGTTATATTATTCGAAACAGAATGCAAAACCCGGGCTAACTTGAAACGACTTTGTCCTCAAGCCTGAGTGACCAACGAAATCCCTAAAGTGAGCATATATATATATATATATATATATATATATATATATATATATATATATATATATATATATACATACAGCGTTATTAAAAAAGAATGAACCGATTTCATTACGCAATATTTTATTAAGGAAAAGCAATAGAAAACTCCAGCAAAGTCACAAGCACGAGTATTCGACTCACAATCAACCTTTATTTCCTGTCTTACAAGCGTTCAATGTGGCCACCACCTGCAGCACAGGCAACATCATTGCGATAAGAGAATTCCTCTCAGACGCTCATCAGCATATCACGAGATCCACTGAGTTGATCGCTGTTGTTATTCGGTGGAACATAAACGCGCTCTTTTACATATCCCCACAAGAAAAAATCATACACGGTGAGGTCTAGGGATCTCGCAGGCCAAGCACAAAGAGCAAGGTCTTGGGCCCCTTTTCGACCAATCCATTGCTGGGGCACTTTTTTAGTTGAAAAAGCTTGAACTATCAGGTGCTAATGGGGCGGTGCTCCATCTTGTTGAAAAATAAAGTCATGCGAATCTGCTTGCAATGAAGTGAAGAACCAGTTTTGGAGCATATCGATACAGGTTTGTCCTGTAACGGTGTCTCCTTCAAAGAAAAAGGGATCATAAACCTTGTCCCGAGACACAGCACAAAAGACGTTCACCTTAGGGGAATTTCTTTCATGCTCAACTGTTTCATGTTGGTGCTCTGTTCCCCAAATGCGCACATTGTGACGATTGACTGTGCCGCGCAAGCGAAAAGTCGCTTCATCACTAAAAATTAAACAGGGAATGAAGGTTTCGTCTTACATCATCTCCAGCATCGACTCTCAAAATTCCATCCGCTTCCTTCGTCTTTGGTAAGTGCCTAAATGAGGCGTAGTTTGTATGATTTCAAATGTAGAAGTCTTCTTAGAACACCCAAGATAGTGGATTGAGGGATTGCAAACTCACGGCTAGCTCGATTTGTGGACTTCTGCGGGCTCCCTTCAAACGCAGCACGGATTCTCGCCACTTGTTCCGCCTAAACTCGTGATCATCCTGGACCTTTTCCTTTACACAGAAACCTACTCTCTTCAAACTGTTGAAACCACCGTCAAATGTTCTTAGGAGAGGGCGGATTAATGTCAAATCGCCTTCGTAAAGCACGTTGCACCGTAATAACCGAATTTGTTTTCGCGAACTCGAGAACGCCTTTTGCTGAGGACTCGCCATTCCGAGGGTGAAAAAACAACTGAACCTTGCGGCTGGAACGACGCGACGTGACTACAGCGCCACTGTGGCAGCCATTCAAAACTTAGAAAACTCCTCTTTCAAATAGTCACTGACTCATTTCATGACGATGCTTGAAAAATGAAGCAATGCGTGGTGGTGTGAGTTCATTGAGGCCCTATGCATCCCCATGGGTGCCACAGGAAATGATATATATATATACTTACTAGAATACATTATACATGAATTTTATTGAAAAACTTACAAATCAGTGAGACGGCTGGTGCTGCTTGCCATGAAGAAGTGTATGAGGTAGACGACAGAAGAATGTCATTGAGGTGGCGGTCCGAGAGTTGGGAGAGAAAGTGAGACTTCATGTACTTCATTTGGAGAAGGGCTGTTCGCAACAGTAGGTACTGCCAAACATGGTCACGATGCGTTGAACATGCGTAATATATTTTGGAAAATTGCTAGCAGGGAGGAAGAGGTGGCGGAAGAAGGACAGGGTAGAAAAGGTGGCGGACCAGACGCTAGGCCTTCGCGGCCGGAGGTTTCCTGCCCCTGAGTTATGATGTTATTGCCAAAACAAAATAATTCCTTGGCTAACCTTGGGATGACTTTGGCAATTATATTATTCGAAAGAGAATGTAAAACGACGTATGGGTTTCCAATTTCGTTAATATCGGCCGAATAGTTATGATGTTACTGCTAAAACAAAATAATTTCATGCTATTCTTGGGAGGACTTTGACAATTCTATAATTCGAAAGAGAATGTAAAACAACATAAAGGCTTCGAATTTCGTTAGAATCGGCCGAATAGTTACGATGTTATTTAAAAAAAAAAAAAAAAAAATCGGGCTAACCTTGGGTGGACCTTGGCAATTATATTATTCCGAAGAGAATGTAAATAATAAAAAAACAACAACATATGGGCTCAAATTTTGTTAGAATTGTTCGAATAGTTACAATGCTATTACAAATCAAAAAAATGAGCAAAACGTTGATCGACGGACCAATCCACCCACCGACCGACCGACATAGTGCGATATAGAGAAACACGCGACTAAAAAATACCAGCATACTCCAGTTAGCTGGAATCGAAGTATTGTCAGTTATGTCAATACTAGGAAGAGTTAGACGGCTTAGAGCATCTGCAACACCATATAAGAGTGAATATATATGTTAAAAAAGAAGAGCCTAACGTTGTATCCTGCCAGAAGCTCTGGGAGGGATATATTTAGTAGATTAATATAAACCAGAAGATAGAATAATCTGCTTAGAGTAAAAAAAAGCAGTTGTTTCTGCCTATCTCCAAGACCAATGTACACCAGCTCTTAATAAGCTGTTAAGATGCTCCAGCATAGGTTCTGCCATAAGAATGAAGCTCATATAAAAGTTAAGCAACCTCAAGTATGCCTTTAACTGAGTGACATTAGTTTCAAATGGGAAATCATGAATAGTTTGAACTTTGTCAGAAGTGGAGTGAATACCCTGAGCATCAATACAATAACCCAGATAAGACACAATAAAGGCACCAATAGCATATGGGAGGGGCCAGCATATTGTGCTTCCAGTGGTTTGCGAACGCAGTCTATTCGGACCCACACATGAGTTGACTCACGAAGTTCTTTGGGTACAAAAAGCTTGGGCAATGAGTGCAACTGTCCTTGGGATCCCTGTGTGAAATCGACTTATGCCATGGTTAAGGCTAATTTCCTAACAAACTTTGAATCTGTCTTCGATGACGATGACGAAACTGAGGGTCTCAGGCACAAAATTCAAAGTTCCCGTGACTGCCGTTAAAGGCGAAAATCCTGATTCATTAGGCAAGGAGCGAATGCCCAAAAGGATAATTGAAAGTGCCATTAGCCAGCCTTGTCGACGGGCAATTATGGAGCACTTAAAATTATGTGTGCCTTCTCCGCCATCTCGTTCGTGGACTGTCGGCACGCTGTGGTGCGGAGACGATGAAAACCAACGAGGGGAAACAGTTTCTTGAATGGCTCGGATTCGAAATGGGCGCCTCTGTCAGTGTCGATGTTTAGTGAGTGGGTAATTCCTGGACATATATTTTATTACCGCACCGAGGTGAAGCGGAGGTGAAGCGTATCCAATACACCTACCTTAGCCACTTTCAGTGAATAAGAATAACCCCGGTGCGTACCTTTTGATCAAAACTAAGATGATGATCCCCTGAGTGTGTCCCCACTCAGTAAAAGCCAACCATGGGTAGATCGGTGTAATATTGAGATTTAAGCCGAGTGGATTGCTTAATAATTGCCAAAAGATCGCCCAAAATAGTTAAACACACATGTACAAAAATAATCTTTAATGTACATGAATTTTAAATAAGCAACAGCGTATATAAATATAAATAGAATTAATCTTGCACTGAATAAATAAGTCTACAAAATGTCGTGGGGATTACTTGCGAATTACTCACTAGGGTGCTCGCTTCTTAATGGCACCAACCAGAACGAATGGAATATTATTTTTGAGTTAAACACTGAATTAAGTACTTTTAATACTCGAAGTTATGGGCTCTGGATGGGAATTCTAGTTCCTAAATAAACTGGTGAAGTTAGGGGAGGGGATAATTCAATTAATGATACCTTTGAGTTCATAAGTGTGTTCGAGAATGACGGTGAAGTTCTTCTACTGGTGACGATGATCGCACCTAGTCCGGCCGTCCGAGGTTACCGAATGAGAGATAATCTTAGACCGGTGATATGTTGATCCTATGCCGGATCACGAAGGTGAGCCAAATGGTGACTCAAATCGGACTTCTTCCTCGAAGTACCTGTCCGATTATTCGGCTCCTGGAGTGGGTAGCCAAAACCGATTACCTAACTACGTCTAGGGTAATCCGCAGAGGGAGGTCCTATGTAACCTCAGACTATGAAGGGAGGGGGGACTTACGAGAAGTTTGGCACCTACAAGTACCGTGACGTCAATAACGAATTCCCCGAGAAGTTCTTTCCTTGCAGCGGGCGAACGGTTTCCTTTGTGGATCGGGCTCCACACAAACTCGACGTATGTCCAAGATCTTCTGCCTGATTCCAGGGAGAAGTTTTCCTTTTATTTCTCTCGTCAGCAGAAATCGAGAGAGAGAATCGAATTCTCGCAAAATCCATATCGTCGCGCGAAAGACCTTTTTTCATCTTTGGGCAGACAGTATGTCTTTCACGCCTTCGAACCATCTCGGAGTTTACGGTGGCGCGAAAAAGGGCGACAGAGAATTCAAGGCGAGAGGTGCATTTAGAGATATGAGAAGGCACGCAGCTTGTGTCGGAGTATTTTTGCGTACACTTATGTACGCTGAATTGTGATTTCTACACTCGGTCATTACGTAAAGCAGGACTCTAAATCTGGAAATCCACCCCTCTAAGAAAGTCAACGCGACCGTTGGGGCACTTATGTCCGGAATCAGGGCTCCCTGAAGTGCGGGGCCTGTAGCACGTGCTACATGTCCTACTAGGTTAAACCGCTACTGGTCCTTTGATAGCGGGCCGAAAATCTATCCTAAAGCCCTAATCGTTCTAATTCTACACACTGCTCCTCAATTTCATCAACAACCGGACGCGGGGAATGTCTCGGCCGCTGATAGATTGGAGTGTCCTCCTCCAGGATAATCTTGAATTCCGGAAGCTTCGCAACGCCGAAATCCAGATCCCCCTTACTGAGAACCCGCTTTCGTTCAAACAGCATTCGATACACATCCTCCCTTTCATACTCAGTCAAGCACTCATCCAATTCTACCATCCTTCCCACTTCATTATACGTCCATTCAAACGTCTTTTCATTCTCAACATTTACCCTGACATCGGTTTTATCATCCATACCTACCTCATTTACAGTGGAGAGGTGACCCAGTACATCTCCGACTTGGATCCCCCCCACCTGCCATTTCACTCTGGGGTCTGCCTGCACACATACAAAAGGATCATTCATTCTCATCAAGCCACCAAACACACAAGCAGCATGCCTTACCTTATAATACGCTTCCTTTCTATCCAATAACACAGTGTTTTCACCCACATTCAAACTAACATCCTTACTCCAACTCACTCTAACAGACACCCTTTCACCCTTCACAAGCCTTACACTCTCCATAGCAGTCACCTCAATACCGGTAAACACACTCCTCACAACACTACCATCTTTCCCTGCATACAACTTATACATCCCATTTTTACCAATCTTTCTCCCAATCTGATCACTCGCAGGATGCACAACCAAACGGTTCACTTTCATAAAATCACACCATACTCACTACTCACCTTATCAATCACAGAAAATTTACACTCATTCATCAACATACCATGCATTTGAATAGCTGACCTCATCATTCCAATCATAGGCACTCTCATACTACCAATCCCTACCAAACTATCTTTACACTCAGACAGGAGGGCTTTATCACTCACCTTGTTATACACATCCTTATATACCAAGCTCGTCTTTCATCCATTATCTATCCAAGCGAAACACTCAATCCCATTCAATTCAACCTTCACACTCAGGCACTCATACTTCTTACCAGACAGCACTTTCACACTAGACAGACTTACTAACACATTACTCGCACTCATGCACCCAGAGGATACTTCACCATGTACCCTCTTACAATTCAGTTTCCCACTTCAGACTTTCCATTCACACCTTGCACTCTCAATCTAATCCAACATTTTTAACTCGAATGACCTTACATCGCACAATAGCCACATACATTCCTCTGGTCACGACACATCCTCGCATAATGATCGGCCTTTCCACAGTTACCATATGCAAATCTTCCACTCCCCCAGCATTTGCTCCACCATTTAACTTCGGACAATCTTTCTTTAAACGGCCTCTTTCTTTACATTCGAAAAACTCTTTCACACTTTCCTGGCAATCCTTTATCAGATGCTCCTTCTTACCACACTCAAAACATGCACCAGACGTCCACCTACATTCCGCCAACATATGACCCTTCCACACCTACGACATTCCACGACCTTTCTCACACCGTTCGGTCTCTCATTTGCTAGGACATACCTCGGTTGCTCCCTCACATACCCATTCATGCGCTTACCATATGCCCAAGGAACTCCACTTCTTTCGCAAACTATTCACACTTGTCTACTTTCATTTTTATATGTGATAATAATATAAAAAAATCAGTAAAATGAATAATTATTTTGTCTCGGCCTTCTGTGCCTAAGGGCAGAAACTTAATTATTACTATCTTTTTAGAGCCCCGCGAGGCTCCCTGATGTGCGAGGCCCGTAGCACGTGCTACATGTGTTACTAGGTTAAACCACCACTGGTATTTTGGCAAGGGCACGTCTACAATTTCTTTCATTTTCTTGTCCGATGGGCAAATTCCTTCCACCGAAATGTGATTCTCTAAAAAATTAATCTCCTCCTTTGCCATCTCGCATTTCTCCCGGGATATTCTCAGACCGTTTTCGATCAGGAATTTGAAGATTTGGTCCAAATGCTTCATGTGGTCTTCCATATTGTCCAAAGATATCAGGATGTCGTCTATGTATACATGAACGAACCCTAATCCACGAAACAGGTTATCCATGTATCATTGGAATGTGCAACTTGCATTCCGGAGGCTGAATGGAAAATTCACGTAATCCCATAAGCCAAATAGCGTTATCTCCGCAGGCT
This sequence comes from Ceratothoa steindachneri, assembly GCA_963969495.1. Lineage (NCBI taxonomy): Eukaryota > Metazoa > Arthropoda > Malacostraca > Isopoda > Cymothoidae > Ceratothoa > Ceratothoa steindachneri. The sequence goes on along the minus strand of OZ018328.1, from coordinate 70,086,690 downwards.
TATCTATGTCCGCTGGGTTCATAGGGATTTGATGGCAAGCACGAACCAGATCCAACCTTGAAAAGATCCTTATGCCATGTAGGTGGTTTGCCACACTTTGAATTCGTGGCAATGGATATATGTCGGGCTTTGTGATCGAATTGAGCACTCGGAAATCGCCGACCACCCTGTACTCACCCGGAGATTCCTTCGGTACCATGTGAATCGGCGAGGCCCAAGGTGATTTTGACGGACCCATGACTCCCTCCTTCGCCGCGCGAATGTCGGTGGGGTACTACCTTTCTTAATTGTGTGCGTCACTTAGGTCGGCAAAGATGGGGAGGGATTAGCGGGCGCGGGACTGTACAAAGCCTCATATTTCTCCAATATGGCTTTGCATAGGGCAGTAGGTGCCGTTTGTCATTAATGATTAAAGCTACCGCAGGCTCTCCTGATAGTTTTACTTCTGATACGAATTTGGTTTGTTCGTTGATAAGTATGCTGCGCGCTCTGTCTACTAAGAAATCAAAATGCCTCAGAAAGTCATTTCCTAATAAGGTGAAGTGGTATCCGCGACCGCATATGACCACTTGAATGATTGGCCAAGATTATTGATAACTATATCCGTGTGTACCTTGCCGTGCACTTTTATTTTTCCGCCATTAGCCGTTGTAATATTTAAACTGGACTCGCGCAATTCACCCGAATTCACCAATTTAGCTGGACTTATCGACACACTCGCCTCTGTATCAATTAGAAACACATTTATTTTTATTCACTTTAGCGGCGACGGTGAAAACGGATGGCATACCAGCGGCCGCGCTTGCAATGGCATGCACTGCTAGTTTTCCGCTATGGCTGGCGAAGATGGCCTGGATGAAGGTTGCATCTGCACGTGTTCTCCTCTCTTTGGCCACCTGCACCAGAGTTTGCAGAATTTAGCATTCTTACCAAAGTACAAATGCGAACGGTAGACTACAGGACTTTGATTTCTGCAAAAAAAGGTCGCAATCCTACCGGTATATTATAAGCACCCATGGGCACTGACCGTGCATTCCCGCTGAATTCACATTATTTATATAATCATCACTTGTACTGTTATTAACATTAGGCATATACGCATAGGACACGGAAGCGTTCTATTGCTCATTGCAGGTATTTACATAAAGGCACTGCGCTCTATAGAATGTCATTGGTTCTTCCGCCAGTCTTCCTAATTGTGCCAAGGTTAGTTCCTTCTGTGTGGCAGTTATAAGAGCGATATTGACCGGCAGGGATTAAATAAACTTCTGTTTCACAAGCTTCTCACCAACTCCTACCTGTAGGGCAGTTTTTTTAGTTCCTCTAAATTGGTAGAAGGTCGACCTGTGAGAATGGAGGATGCAATGAGCTTGTCGACGAGCTCGGGTTAAGTCTTCTCATAGAGCCTGATCACCAGTCCTTAAAAGCTGGTAATTTTGGGCAGATATGATGACCGTCGGAAGACGGTCGACGGTCGTGGGAGGAAGTACGGCCAATGCATGAAAAAAATTAGTTTCCTCCTTCTTTATTCTGAAAATGTGAAACTGGTCCTTCACAATCTGGAACCAACCTGCAACTGCTGTCTCATTAAAGATGGTGATAGCGTTTATGAACTCTGTCTTCCCTTCTCCTGCCTTTCGATGGCTTGATGCATTATAGCAATGCCTCTGGGCATTTTTATAATAAAAACCTCCTGGGAAACTTAAATATGTATATACATCCATTATTATGTAAAATTCCTTATGCATTACTTTAACTTGTCAATTTAATCATTTTACTTTAACTTTATTAATTTAATCATATAATTATTTTACTTTAACTTTTAATTTAATCATTTTACTTAACTTTGTCTATTTAATCTTCCAAAATAATTTACTTCAACTTTTGTAAATCAAATCAATTTGTTAAACTTAATAATTAATTCATTCATTTATTTTCTTATCAATTTAATTAACGTATACTGTTCCAAACAACATCTCTTAAATTTCACATACAAACAAACACACGTTCCCAGCTCAACCAAATAAGCACGCGAACTTTCCATTTGACTCGCCGATCCCGTCGTCGAAAGGTCTGTAACCATTCGTTCTACAATTATTCATTTACCTCCAAATAAATCATTCTGAGTTAATTTCACTCTCACATTCTTTGCAAACGACAATACGAGAGTAAGTCCTAATTATTTTTACTTCTCCTTGTAGTCCCAATTCACAGTCCATTATAGATACTTTAAAATACTCTAAATTACTACACTATATTACTTACAACTCAATATTATTTACTATATCAAAGATACTCTATTATACTCTATATTACTATATTGTTATTTACTCTATCATTCACTCTATATTGTTTCACCATATTATTCACCATATTTACTTAACCTACTTATCTCTGCACATTCGTTGACTTTTATAAATATATTTATATAATTGTCTTTCTTAAAGCCAAAGTCTTTATTCAAAAATTTACTTCGCTGTCGCATTAGGCCTAAATCTAACGGCAGACATCTTCGATCAAACAAAATTTATAGTTATGGTTTTCGAAACGCTATCTAGGCTGATTTATTAACCGAAGATAAATCACATTGGTAACCATACACTATAGCATACATTTCTTCGTCAGCTTCACTGCCCGGCCGAAAAGAGGGTCACCAGTTTATAGGATGTGTGGGAAAGGTCCTTTATTTGTTTGTGCAAAGGTAACCAATTTGTCGGTAATTATAATTATAAGTGGGCGTAATGAAGAGTCCTCGTTGCCGTTGCACTGCTCAAAACCACCTCTCTAGAGCAGTGTGCGGGAGAGGGTTCCGGTAGAGTTGATTCGAGGGGTAAGTAGCGGGCCTACTTTATGTCCCTGTTGGATTGGATCTGGCCCCTTATACTCTTTATATTTTTTCACGAGGGATTATGCGTTAGTCTGGGCTTACCGAAGATGTCTTCGTGATCGGGATAAGAAAACGACTTCGAAAAGGACTTTTACGCGAAGTATCCAGTCTAAAGGCAGCAGGATTTAAGCGAGTAAACGGGGTTTCGTAACGCTACTAAGGGACTGATTGATTCTCTGATTGACTGATCTTGACTACTGAATTTTTGACTTAATGATCGAATGAATTAACTGCTGAATGTCTGTCTGTCTCTCTCTATTTATATTGTGTGCTGTATCCAAGGGGCGTAACCTTGACTTGTCCGTAGGTCAGACCCAGTGATCTAATTTGTTCGTTACTTCCACCCCTTGGGTGGAGTTCCGACAGCTATGTGTACCTATTGCACCTATATATTTCCAATAACTCAGATTTATCTTAATTATAAGGAATCGCTTGTTTCTTACAGTTCTTTGTGAAATTTTGTGAATCGCTTGTTTCTTACAGTTCTTTGTGAAATTTTGCTGGTCAAAGCCTATATTTGTCCAGCATTGCGAGTGGATTCGCCTTCATTACGAGTGGATTCGCTTTTTGATGTTCCTTCCACAATCATGCCCGATCTCGGAAGCCAATTCGAATCGCATCCGTGGCAAGCGCATATATTAGTTATTGCCTTATTTTGCTTACCTTCCACAAGCCACAATGACGATTCTTAATTTATTGACAGTTTGTAGTGGAGGCAGAGTCGAGTATTTTTTATTGAGAAACAGACTAATTTGTCACAGAAATAGTGCTTTGGGATAGCCATTGGAGGTAAAGAATTTTGTTAAGAATTTGAATTCTAAATGTAGGGCTAGAAAAGTTGAAGACAAGGTATATACTCTATTTTTTTCTCAATAAAAAATACTCGACTCTGCCTCCACTACAAACTGTCAATAAATTAAAGATCTTCCTTTCCTTACCATACTTTGGTTACCAATCCGAAGAAATTTTTAAAAAAGAGTTGTTGAAGCTGTTAGGTTCAGCCTATCCTCTATTATTACCATTAATTGTTCTCATTAGTGACTTCAGACTGGGATCATTATTTAAGTTCAAAGATCAACCACCCACCAATATGCAATCTAAATTTTTTTCGTTGTACGTGCAGTAGCACTGTATCATATGTGGGGGAAACAAGGCGTACGCTTTACTCCCGCTTCATGTAGCATAAGGATAGATCTGAAAGAACTGGAGTACACCTTTCAAAACCTGATCCCTCCCCAATTCAAAACCATCTGTCACAATGTGGCTCAACGGCTACACTCGAGATCTTCACGATACTTAATGTGGTAAGAAACATCTCGGACCTTTACCTGCTCGAGTCAATTTATATTACAAAACTTCAACCCAGTCTAAATAATAACTCATTATCTGTCCCATTAAATATAGTGACTCATTAAGAAACATGCTAATTTGTTAAATTTCACATTGTGTTTTTTAGCGGGGGGGGGAGAATAAAATCCACTGTCAATTATTTTCCTTCCTATTTTTTAGAAAATTCTCTCGTTGGTTTAGTTTGTTTTTTTCCTCCATATTTCTAATGTAATCAATTAGTCTTAAATTTAATATTCATGTTTCACAATTTTATTACGTGTGTTAACTTTTTATGTATACATTTAAGACTGTATTTTGTATTCTTTCTTTAGCACTGATGATGGGATTAGTTATAATCCTGAAACGTTTGAAGTAAATGTTACGAGGCATCTACGGCTCTGTCCTGGTCATCCTGTTTATACTTCGCTTGAAGTTTGCGTCCATCAATTCATTTGTTACTTATATATATATATATATATATATATATATATATATATATATATATATATATATATATATATATATATATATATATATATATATATATATATATATATATATAACGCAATCACATATATTTTAGTTTGCAAGCGGGCGGTTTAAAAGCTTCTCTTGAATCAATCTTTTAAGACTCAGTATGGCACAGTCGATACGCAGCTCACCGGCGACGCTGGAGGCCCTTTGCAACTCACCTCACGCTACTTTCCTTCTTTATTTTTACGAGTACTTCGCCCCTTTTCTTACCTCTTTTATCTACATTTGTGTCCAGACATATGAGTGGAGCGTTAACTCTTGAATAAAGCTTCCATATCTTAACTAAATCGTTTCCAATATATATGATATTATAATGGGGAAAACATTTACCGTGTATGCTGATTATACCAGCCTTGTCCCAATCAAAACCAGGAACATTTTTTTAAGCTTCATAGATCGATGCCCCCTTTCTCACGGACGCTTGCATCTAGTAGTGTTAAAAAAATACATTCTGCCACTTTTTTTCTATTTATATTAATCTTAACTATGGTAGGGTTAAATACTGAATCGTTCTGTCTCCGATTATTATCAAAAGTCTTTTGGTACAAGAATATGTGTTCGCTTGTCTGGAGGAAATGATTTGTTATTTAATATTGCCTTGAGTTTTTTCTCAAGCAATAAAAGCTTTTCATAATTAGGGTTAAGATTATAATGGAAATCCACCTTTGTTTCCGGATCTGATGCATTAAAATTAGAGGAGTACTCTTCATAAACCATAGCTTATGTTCCTTTTGCTTCACATTCCATTACAATCTTCCAAGAAATCTTAAAGTGTATAAAGAGGGTATGTATTCGAAGCCTAAGGCAATGTAAAGGTGATAGGCAAGATGGTAGAAGTTGTTATGATTATAACCGTACTTTTTACAGCCAATCTTGCTTTGCTCAACATAAAGTAAAAGACACCTGCGGAAAAGTTCAAATGTATAAAAAATATAAACATATCATCACCTAATCCACATATGGGCATGTGCGGTACGAATGCGGCAACATTTACTGTTCTGAATGCCTTGAAAATTATAAAACGGATGCTAATCCACATGTATGTTGGATGGTTAGGTCAAAGCGAACAATCACGAAACACTCGAATGCGGTCTAGTACAATATTGAGACCTTTAAGAAGGCAGGAACATTCATTCATTTGCCTTTTATACTGGTCATGCAGGTAATTTGTGATCTTTGTTTGGAAAGGATGACCGGGGTTACAATGGATGAGTACACTGTGGAGAACAAACACGTATTTTTGTGAGAAATGGGGAAGAATCACCTGTGAAAACGTTCATCGAAGCGATGTTGAAGAAACAAGGGGCAACTGACAAAGCGAAAACACACGTCACGGCACACGGTAATGCAAAGTTTGACTGTCAGTTTATCTCTCAAGAAATAATTCCTTATTTTAATCCTAACCTCTTTACATGTAATCCGATGAAACGAGGGCGTGAAATCTTTGAGATGGAGCTCGTGCAAGACATCTTCTTTAAAGAAACCCTGAAGAAGCCACAATCAGCGATGGGAAGGATACTTTCTTTATGATTTTTTAACGGAAGATAGCTTGAACTTTATCGGCACGATACCTGATATGCGGTACTTCAACTATGATAGAATGAGCGCATGTGAAAAGCTGATGTTTGCCAGCAAGTTTTACGAACGATATAAAAATAATGATTATGGCACACGAGGTGCATGTATTAAATACAGCGTTCAGGATGTATCTATTTTTCGTCTCTGTTTTGAAAAAGTTCCGGCCTTCTTCATCGACAGACGCTTTATCGACCTCATGTAGTATAGCATGTATTATTATCGCCCACCGTGCTACAAAGTTTTAAAGACAGCCTGATGCCTGAGAAGAGTATCACACTGATTGATAGAAAAAAACACACACAAGTATTCATACACAGCTTTGCGTTGGTTCATATATGAAGACTACACCAAATGAATTGACATCTTTCATACAGGAAATGGTGGGGAGTGAGACCTTTTGGGTTCTTGCTATGCCATGACGGATTCGCACATATTGGAAGGGAAACAGCATTTCTCTTCCATGGTTGCTAATGTCACTGGTTTCAAAAGCAGGAGCACCCCTTAAACAAGATGTCACCATAAGCAGAAAGGGATCGTTCGATCAATACCACAATACAATATAAAATGATGCTAGGAATCATTCCTAGACGTCACGATCTAGTAATCAGGCTGTCGGCATATGTTGTAAGAAGAGTATTAGAGGTTGGTTAGGAGCTCCTTGGGGTGAGAACGAACCCTTTGCTATTGTACTACCAACACAAGGAGGGGATAAAAATTCATCACGTAGACTTCTGTTCTCTATATCCTCATTTTCTGAAAACAATTCCCTATCCAATAAGAGTACTCCATCGTCTCGTATCTGCACGCGAACTACCATCAATTAGGCAGTTTATTAATGGGTTAAATACCGAATACTTTGGTATTGTCAAAGTCGACATTCTACCCACAGATTATTTGTATATTCACGTACTTCCTTACACTATAGATGGAAAACTCACCTTCACAATATGTTCAACTTAGGAGATACAGAACTTACCCCTCTACACTCAATTAGAAAATCAACGGAAGCTGCGTGGTGTGTACACAACAGCGGAACTCAAATTCGCCTATGGTGTTTTGAAAAAGGAAAATGTCTATTTGAAAACTATATAAACAGTTTCCTAGAAGAGAAAATAAAATCCTCAGGAATTCCTCGAGGTGTGGAAACAGATAAAATCGCTTATGTAGAGAGGGTGAATCAACTGCGACATTGGAAGAACACTTGGATCAGAGAGAGCAAAGGGCTGCACATTGAAGGCAATCATTACTGAAAAGACATAAATAACGCCAGAAGGAAAAAGTTTGAAATTCCCGACCAGGAATTTCAAACCTTTTTTCCCTGCTCTATTTGATCCTAGTGTTGTTCTAATGTCCCTTTCTCTTACCTTTAAAAACCCTCCTTTTTCTTGTCTCATTGCTCATTCACGTCAGATTTCTCTTTCTCTTGTACTATATTGTTATATGATGTGCAATAGAAGGTTTCTGCATCTTTCTTTCCGTCTTCAAAATTGTTTTGAAAGGCAGAAGATAAATATGTCGAAAGCGCTGTGGTGGTTGCTACCGCCCGCAGAACTTGTATTTGCTCTCTCTCTCTCTCTCTCTCTCTCTCTCTCTCTCTCTCTCTCTCTCTCTCTCTCTCTCTCTCTCTCTCTCTCTCTCTCTCTCTCTCTCTCTCTCTCTCTCTCTCTCTCCTACCGACAACCCATTTAATTTCCATGTCACTCCTCGCCCTGTTGCAAATCGCTTTAATCCCCGTGGCTACGCTCAAGCAGCTGCCTCCCCTCCCCGATCCCCCCCGGCCCTGACCCCCACCCCCACCCACAGACAGGGAAACTAATGAATAGTCTCACCCGCTCACCTTCAAAAGAAATCAGTACAATCAAAATAATAACTTTTAATGCACGTAGCCTTAGAAAACATATTACAGAACTTAAATGTCTAATAGCAACGGAAGAGGTTGACATCATAGCCTTAACTGAGACTCATCTACAAACTGGCATAAAAGACTTATTATGTGAATACATGCTAGAAGGCTATAGATTATTTTACAAAAACAGGGCCATTGGAAGGCTTGGAGGAGGAGTGGGACTATATATAAGATCAGAATTAAAAGTAACTGAGGTAGAACTTACAAATAATGAAGTGGAGCTGATCTGTGTTAAACTACATTTACGAGATTTTAAAATAAACATAAGCACTGTTTACCGTCGCCCAAATACTACCGTTAATGAGGACCTGGAAATATATAGAATCTTGCAAGAAACATTACAGAAGGAACAAACGCTATTACTGGGAGATTTTAATTTACCTAATATCTGCTGGGACTTGAATATAGGGACTAGCCAACAAGAAAAATTAATGACAAATTTCATTGATACTAATTATTTACACTAATGCGTAAGGGAGCCAACCAGAGGAAATAATATACTAGACCTAGTTATTGCATCCCAGGAAAATTTAATATCCACTCTGGCCGTAGCGGAACATATAGGTACATGTGACCATAAACTAATCCGCTTTGATCTAAATGCCAGGTATTCAACTACCAATAACTATTCAAAAGTACCAGACTACAGTAAAGCTAACTTAGAGGGCCTCAGAGAAGCCCTGGGAAATATTCACGAGCAGCTGATAGAAATAGAAGATGTAAATCAACTTTGGAATAAATTTAAAGAACTATTTTTTATAGTTCAAGAAAACCATGTTCCTCTTAAGACAAGGAATAGTAACGCGAATAGAGGCAATCCGCCGTGGTTTAATAATGACATCAAACGAGCAATTAGAGATAGGAACCGTCTCCACACATTATTAAAACACAATAGAAGCTATCAAGTTAACCAACAATATAACACTAGCAGAAGAAAGGTTAAAACACTCATAAGATCAACGAAACGTCAATACGAAATCGAGATAGCGAAAGCAAGCACCACTAATCCCAAACACTTCTATACTTATATCAATAGAAATAGGCAAATGAGAAGCGGGATTGGCCCCTTGAAAAACCAGATGGGTGAAATTATTTCAGATGATATGGGTATGGCTAATATCTTAAACGAGTTTTTTAGTTCAGTCTTCACCTTAGGATATACTAATAACGATAACAACGAGTCTATACAGGTCAGCACCTATCACTAAGGAGCCTGGAAGTAAATCCGCAACTAGTAATTGATAAATTAAAGAAAATGAACTCGTACAAGACTCCTGGTCCTGATAAATTTTACCCGAGAATCTTCAAACATGTCCATAATGAGTTAGCAGAGTCACTTGCTCTCATTTTTAACAAATCTCTCGAGCATGGGGTCGTCCCTGATGATTGGAGGAAAGCTAACGTCACACCTATCTTTAAGAAGGGATGTAAAAACCAGGCCAGTAATTACAGACCCATTAGCTTAACCTCAATAGTTGGAAAGTTGCTCGAAACGATCATTAGAGACAATCTAGTAGAATTCCTCGAAAACAATAACCTTATACGTGATAGCCAGCATGGTTTTAGGTCTAAGAGATCGTGCTTAACAAACCTAATTGACTTTTACCATAACCTTTTCAACCTATATAACGATACTAAATCATTAGATATAATTTACCTAGATTTCAAAAAGGCATTTGACAAAATTCCCCATCAGAAACTCATGAACAAAGTGCGTACGCTAGGAATTAACGGTAATATATACGGATGGATTAGTAGCTGGTTAAAAAACAGGAAGCAGAGAGTGATAATAAATGGCGTGGAATCGGACTGGGTATCTGTTACCAGCGGTGTTCCCCAGGGATCAGTCCTGGGGCCTATTTTATTTACTATATACATCAATGACATAGACGTTGGAATAAATAATATCATATCTAAATTTGCAGATGACACGAAAATAGGTAACTCAGTATTATGCGAAGAGGACAGGGCTAGCCTGCAAGCTGATATAAATAAAATTACCGAATGGTCTGAGAAATGGCAAATGCCATTTAATATCGACAAATGCCAAATCCTTCAGTGCGAAACAAAAAACAAAAAATACACCTATACAATGCAAGGCGGCTTAATAAACACAACCCCGCAGGTTAAAGATTTAGGAGTAATTATTACAGAAAACTTAAAAACATCAAACCAATGCGCAGCTGCTGCAAACAAAGCTAACACAGCACTAGGATTTATAAAAAGAAACTTTACTTATAAAAGCGAGGAGATAATTATGCCACTATATAAAAGTATCGTCAGGCCCCATCTCGAATACGCTGTACAGTTCTGGGCCCCTTACTTAATAAAAGACATAGAAAAATTAGAAGCTGTACAACACAGAGCGACAAAACTTATCCCGTCAGTACGTAACAAACCTTACCACGAGAGGCTAAAAAAACTCAATCTATTTTCCGTCAGAAAACGAAGACTAAGGGGGCAGCTTATAGAGTGCTTCAAAATACTTAAAGGATTTAACAACGTTAATGCCAATAACTTGTTCACACTGACAGGGGAGTGTCCCACCCGTGGACATGATTCAAAACTTCAGGGTAAAAGAGCCACTATGGATGTAATAAAAAACTTCTTCACTTACTCGATTATTAATGATTGGAATAATTTGCCAAACGCAGTAGTGGACTGCAGCACTATAGATTCATTTAAAAATGAGATTAGACAAATACTTAACAAATATTGGAATTGTTTAGCATAAGCTACAAAATAAAATAATATTACAAAACTATAACTCTTTCAGGTGTATGTAAGTGGTTTTCACATTCATTTCATTTTATTACTATTCAATACAAATTTCCTTCAGGTACTGTCTTCTTACACCTGCAAGGTACTTTTCCCAAATTATTTCATGTACGGCTTTTGCCGGAGGGAGTGGAGGGTGGGGAGAGCCTAAAACTTTTCTATCCTTTACTTCTACTATTCTATGTGTAAGTGGCAGTAGATTTAAGGCCAGATCACCTTAGTCTGGGCCGTAAGGCCCGTGTGATCTGTGTATCTATGTAACTCTATGTAACTCTCTTCTCTTTCTCTCTCTCTCTCTCTCTCTCTCAGAGGGAGAGGTGACGCCTCCTTGTTGCGGGAAGAGAGCTTGTGTGGACCTTGGACTTTTCGAGCTATGTCGACGGGGGTACCTCTTCTGGGTACCCCTGGTAGGGCTTCCCTTGTCGATTTGGTCGGAAACGAGGTTCCAGACTAAGTGGGTCATTCCTTCCTTTTTCTACTCTATCCCTCTCCTTTTTTACTTTTATCCTATCTCCCACTCATACAAAAAGAAAAAAAACAACAAAAAAGCCTACTCCTATCGTGTCACTCTTTCCCTTTCTTCCTCAATCTACCTATAAGGACCTGGCAGCTACCTCATGCGTCAGAAGAGAGGCTTTGGAACCTCTATAAACAACGCCAATCGACGCTCACTGGTTGCGAGAGACTACGACTTGAGCGGTCTTAGGCGTTGGGGCACGATGAATGGGATGAGGGTAGTGCCCCGTTAACCCCTTTCCTGGCGCATAATTATTGACCATTCCCAGTGACCGTTGACAGGTGCCTCTGGTAGCATTGGTCCGTGGTGACGGCCCTTTGTTCCCATGTTTGTTGCCAGGCCAACAAAAAGCCTTGGGTGGAGTTTCTTGGTGTGGCGGGATATCCATTGAACGCTGCTCCGAGATCTTGGCCGTCGCGAAGGGAACTAGTAGGAGTTTAGTACGGGGCGTGCTTCGTTGTTGTTCACCTGGTGAGAAATCGATGGCCCTTCGGGGACCGTCTGTGCTGCTTGGTTGGGAGCCACGGCACGCCGAGGCTTGACGACTCGGTCGGACGAACAGCAACACATGGAGCGTGCCTTCTGAAAGATCCGAAACGTCTCCGATCGATAGCCGGGAGCGACTCACGCGGGGAGAACTCGCCAAACCCCCTATTTTCTTATTGATTGGTCTTAAAGTGATTAAGTATAAAGCTTCAGAATGACAGGAAAGAGAGGTCCAGGTGCTCTAAAATATACATGCGCAACATGTCAGAAGGATAAGTGGTGTGTGGATTTCCCAGAAGGGTGTTTTTCGAAATGCCACCCGGGCAGTGTCTGCACCGCTTGCATCCTGAAGGGTGAGGTCCAAGAAGCAGTTGCCTACTTTAGGGAGATACAAGATCTCTATAGGGCTTCGGAGGAGAGAGCTCGAGCACTCGATATGAAAATAGAGACTATGGAGTCAGAGCACGTGCGCAAGCTTGGCCGTCTCGAGGATAGGGTCGCAGAATTGGCCGCAAAATTAGCGACCCAGTCAACTCCAATATCCGGAAAGCCACTCAATCAAAATGGCAACACTGCATCGTCAGTGTCCGGTGAGACTAGTGGCCAAGTGAAGAAGAAGAAGAAAAAGAAAAAGAAAAACAATTGTAATCCTTCACTCCCCCTTGAATAATGATGGTTCCGACGTAGCCGTTGCCGAAAGAGTAAGTCATGATGGCTTCACTCCTGTCAGAAGGGCAGCCCATAGACCGAGAAAGGTTTCGTTACTGACACCACTCCCAACGTCAAATAGATTTGCTCCCCTGGACTCGGGCCGGGAGTCTCCAATCGTTATCGGTGACTCTCAAGTGAGGGGCTTGACAAATCGGCCAAACGGGATGCGCAAGGAAATGTGGCGCTTACGTAGCCTACCAGGCAAGAAGACGCGAGAGATCATAAAAGAAGTTAAAAAAAATTAGACTAGGACAGCAAGATACGCCGATAGTGGCTTAAGCCAGTGGAAATGACCTGTTCCTACGGGGAGGCTCTGCAGGCTTTACTGAGCGCATCATCGAAGATGTCAGAAGTTTAGCAGCCTCGTTAAAAGAAATAAAATCAAAACCAATCGTCGTTGGGATCATACCGAGACGCTCCGGGGGTGCCTTGGCCAACCAAAAGGCTCTGAGCATAAATTGGAGGCTAGGTGAAATCCTATCAGGAATGGGCGTATGTTTCGTCAACCCCTTCGACGAATTCTACGGTCGGTCAGGGCTGTTTAGTGAGGATGGCACTCACCTGTCTGTCCGTGGAAGAGGTGTACTGCGTAAGCTCATCCGCCGCGGTTTATATTGGGTAAAGAAATCCGATGCAGGGGAAAGGATGACTGAGACCCCAGTGGGAGAATCCCATGAAGTAGCGCCCTCGGCAGCCGAGGTCGAGCACCCAGCACCCAATCCTTCCGTCGATACAGAGGAGGGGGCGGAAGTGGGTGATGGTCAGCCTCCGAATCCAGCTTCGGAGGGGAGGACGCACGACGAACCGTCGGGAAACGGAGAAGTGGAGGGGGCAGTAGGGCTAGCGGACGCCCCCTAAGAGTTATTCTATTAAATGCCCGCTCAATAAGGAACAAGTTCTGCGAGCTTAGAGCACTGATGTCATCAGAGATGCTTGACATAGTGGCCGTCACTGAGTCTTGGATTCGTGCAGACACCAGGGACTTCATAGGTGAGTTTGGAGTACCCGGTTACGCGACCTTCCATAAAGATCGCGCTGACCGGGAAGGTGGTGGAGTTCTGGTGTATGTACGGGCTCATCTATCTCCCATCGAATGCAGAACTGTCCCAGAGCATGAGGTAGTAGGAGTCGACCTCAAGGTCGAAAATACAATGTACAGGTTCATAGTGGCCTATCGACCTCCTCATCGGACGGTAGAGGTTGATATAGACCTGTACCAAAAACTGTCCAGTCTCTTAGACGGCCCTCCCTTGCTGCTGGTAGGGGACTTCAATTGCCGAGTCGACTGGAGTGACCGAAAGGGCGACGGAGAGGCATCTCGGCTTGTAGACTTTGCTGACAGCAACTTTCTGACTCAATGGGTCGGCGAGCCTACCCGAGGGGGCAACGTTCTAGATCTAGTATTTAACACTGAAGATGACCTCGTCTCTGACCTGTCAGTGGATGAGTGCCTAGGTGGTAGTGACCATAACATGGTAAGGTTTGGAGTACGTGCTCCCTGTACGCAAGGTACTAATGAACGAGCACGTAAATTGGATCTCAGACGTGCAGACTTCAATGGGCTTCGGGAGGCACTTGGCCAAATGCAACCAACTAACGAAGGCGGGATGAATTCCAAATGGAACGACTTCAAAAATCGTTTTATGGATCGTCAGGCCGAGTGCGTTCCCACGAAGGCAGTCAGGCTAGCGAGCATTCAGCCTAGGTGGTTTTCTCAAGAAATCGCTAGTGCTATTAAAGTTAGAAAGTCAGCGCACAGAGCATGGAAGAGGAATAGTAGTGCGATGCACCATGAAGCCTATGTGACCCATAGTAGAACGGTTAAGGCACTAGTGCGCACGGCTAAGCGTAACGAAGAAATTCGTGTAGCTTCTCTCTCTAAAGAGAGCCCCAAGGAGTTCTTCGCGTACGTGAACAGTCGAAAACCAGTACGCCAACGCATCGGACCCCTGAGGGACGCCGACGGCGTTCTCCAGGATTTAGATGAGGAAATAGCTGGCATACTCAACGACTACTTCTTCTCGGTTTTCACGAGGGAAAGGGGCGGAGAGATACCCAGACCGCCGATAGTGATAGATCGCGAGTTAGAATCACTAGAAGCAATAACTACAACTTCCGAAGAAGTTGCTAGAAGGCTAGGTCAGTTAAATGCGTATAAATCCCCAGGTCCTGACGGCTTCCTGCCAAGAGTACTGCGTGAGGTGAAAGATCAGGTGAGCCCTCATCTTTCTGAGATCTTCAACTCATCGCTCGACAGTGGCGAAGTACCTGCAGACTGGCGTATGGCCAATGTCACCCCAATCCACAAAAAGGGGGACCGTGGCACCGCAAGAAACTACCGACCAATAAGTCTAACTTCAATAGTGGGAAAAGTACTGGAAGGCATCATAGGGGATAGGATAAGGAATCATTTAGAGTCTCACGACCTGTTGAGAGACACATAGCATGGCTTCCTAAGAAAGCGCTCGTGCCTCACGAACTTGCTCGAATTCTTCCACGGTATAATGAGCGAGTTTGAAAGAAGTCGAGCGGTGGACATACTTTATTTGGATTTCCAAAAGGCTTTCGATAAAGTCCCCCACCGCCAACTGATGGCGAAAGTACATGCCCTGGGAATAAGAGGAAAGGTCGCAAAATGGTTAGGAAGTTGGTTGTGGGACAGGCGACAGAGGGTTACCATCGGAGGCCACACCTCTCGGTGGTCGTCAGTAACGAGCGGAGTCCCTCAGGGCTCCGTGCTAGGCCCTCTATTATTCATCATCTACATCAACGATATAGATGAAGGACTGGTGAGTCGTCTAGCGAAATTTGCCGACGACACAAAACTTGGAGCTAATGTAGCGCATTCCGAAAACATCGAGATGTTGAGGGATGACCTACGGAATATTGGCGAGTGGGCTGACAAGTGGCAGATGCCTTTCAACTTAGACAAGTGTAAGGTGATGCACATCGGGTATGCGAACCCCCGGTCAGGCTACGAGCTACAAGGTATGCGTCTTGAGTATACTGATGTCAAGAAGGACTTAGGTGTGCTGATTAGCAGCGATCTCAAATTCTCGAAGCAGTGCTTACAGGTGGAGAATAAGGCTCATCGCTTGTTGGGTTACATCAAGAGGCAATTCAGCTTTCAAACAAAAGAGGTTGTTTTGCCCTTGTACAACTCGCTGGTGAGGCCTCACCTAGAGTTTGCTGTTCAGTTCTGTCTCCTCATTATCGAAAAGACATCGATCGTCTGGAAAAGGTGCAAGCCAGGGCCACGAAACTGATCCCATCGCTAAGGAACAAGTCATACCATGAGAGACTGCAAGAGCTCGATCTCTATTCGTTAGAGACTCGAAGACTGCGCGGTCGTCTAATAGAGACTTTTAAAATCTTAAGAAGGATTTGAAAATGTCGACTCCACCAAATTCTTTACCCCCAACCAGAATATGACTCGAAATCACGGGTGGAAGGTGGAGCTGCCCAGATTCAATACCATTCCGGTGGGTAAGTCATTCACATATGACATTTGCGACACATGGAATAAACTACCAGCGGAGGTTGTTGAGAGTAGCAGTGTTGAACAGTTCAAGAGTAGACTTGACAAATTATATTTGAAAAGCTGATGATCTCATAGCAAGTAATCAGTACATGCTAAGAATCGAAACCACAAAAAGTACCTCCTCGATATGGGCCGCAAGGCCTTTGAGGTACTTCTTTTCCTTGTAACTCCTTGTAACACACACACACACACACTCTCTCTCTCTCTCTCTCTCTCTCTCTCTCTCTCTCTCTCCCCCAGGAAAATTTAATATCAACTCTGGCCGTAGCGGAACATATAGGTACATGTGACCATAAACTAATCCGCTTTGATCTAAATGCCAGGTATTCAACTACCAATAACTATTCAAAAGTACCAGACTACAGTAAAGCTAACTTAGAGGGCCTCAGAGAAGCCCTGGGAAATATTCACGAGCAGCTGATAGAAATAGAAGATGTAAATCAACTTTGGAATAAATTTAAAGAACTATTTTTTATAGTTCAAGAAAACCATGTTCCTCTTAAGACAAGGAATAGTAACGCGAATAGAGGCAATCCGCCGTGGTTTAATAATGACATCAAACGAGCAATTAGAGATAGGAACCGTCTCCACACATTATTAAAACACAATAGAAGCTATCAAGTTAACCAACAATATAACACTAGCAGAAGAAAGGTTAAAACACTCATAAGATCAAAGAAACGTCAATACGAAATCGAGATAGCAAAAGCAAGCACCACTAATCCCAAACACTTCTATACTTATATCAATAGAAATAGGCAAATGAGAAGCGGGATTGGCCCCTTGAAAAACCAGTTGGGTGAAATTATTTCAGATGATATGGGTATGGCTAATATCTTAAACGAGTTTTTTAGTTCAGTCTTCACCTTAGGATATACTAATAACGATAACAACGAGTCTATACAGGTCAGACACCCATCACTAAGGAGCCTGGAAGTAAATCCGCAACTAGTAATTGATAAATTAAAGAAAATGAACTCGTACAAGACTCCTGGTCTTGATAAATTTTACCCATGAATCTTAAAACATGTCCATAATGAGTTAGCAGAGTCACTTGCTCTCATTTTTAACAAATCTCTCGAGCATGGGGTCGTCCCTGATGATTGGAGGAAAGCTAACGTCACACCTATCTTTAAGAAGGGATGTAAAAACCAGGCCAGTAATTACAGACCCATTAGCTTAACCTCAATAGTTGGAAAGTTGCTCGAAACGATCATTAGAGACAATCTAGTAGAATTCCTCGAAAACAATAACCTTATACGTGATAGCCAGCATGGTTTTAGGTCTAAGAGATCGTGCTTAACAAACCTAATTGACTTTTACCATAACCTTTTCAACCTATATAACGATACTAAATCATTAGATATAATTTACCTAGATTTCAAAAAGGCATTCGACAAAATTCCCCATCAGAAACTCATGAACAAAGTGCGTACGCTAGGAATTAACGGTAATATATACGGATGGATTAGTAGCTGGTTAAAAAACAGGAAGCAGAGAGTGATAATAAATGGCGTGGAATCGGACTGGGTATCTGTTACCAGCGGTGTTCCCCAGGGATCAGTCCTGGGGCCTATTTTATTTACTATATACATCAATGACATAGACGTTGGAATAAATAATATCATATCTAAATTTGCAGATGACACGAAAATAGGTAACTCAGTATTATGCGAAGAGGACAGGGCTAGCCTGCAGGCTGATATAAATAAAATTACCGAATGGTCTGAGAAATGGCAAATGTCATTTAATATCGACAAATGCCAAATCCTTCAGTGCGGAACAAAAAACAAAAAATACACCTATACAATGCAAGGCGGCTTAATAAACACAACCCCGCAGGTTAAAGATTTAGGAGTAATTATTACAGAAAACTTAAAAACATCAAACCAATGCGCAGCTGCTGCAAACAAAGCTAACACAGCACTAGGATTTATAAAAAGAAACTTTACTTATAAAAGCGAGGAGATAATTATGCCACTATATAAAAGTATTGTCAGGCCCCATCTCGAATACGCTGTACAGTTCTGGGCCCCTTACTTAATAAAAGACATAGATAAATTAGAAGCTGTACAACACAGAGCGACAAAACTTATCTCGTCAGTACGTAACAAACCTTACCACGAGAGGCTAAAAAAACTCAATCTATTTTCCGTCAGAAAACGAAGACTAAGGGGGCAGCTTATAGAGTGCTTCAAAATACTTAAAGGATTTAACAACGTTAATGCCAATAACTTGTTCACACTGACAGGGGAGTGTCCCACCCGTGGACATGATTCAAAACTTCAGGGTAAAAGAGCCACTATGGATGTAATAAAAAACTTCTTCACTTACTCGATTATTAATGATTGGAATAATTTGCCAAACGAGGTAGTGGACAGCATAACTATAGATTCATTTAAAATGAGATTAGACAAACACTTAACAAATATTGGAATTGTTTAGCATAAGCTACAAAATAAAATAATATTACAAAAATATAACTCTCTCAGGTGTATGTAAGTGGTTTTCACATTCATTTCATTTAATTACTATTCAATGCAAATTTCCTTCAGGTACTGTCTTCTTACACCTGCAAGGTACTTTTCCCAAATTATTTCATGTACGGCTTTTGCCGGAGGGAGTGGAGGGTGGGGAGAGCCTAAAACTTTTCTATCCTTTACTTCTACTATTCTATGTGTAAGTGGCAGTAGATTTAAGGCCAGATCACCTTAGTCTGGGCCGTAAGGCCCGTGTGATATGTGTATCTATGTAACTCTATGTAACTCTCTTTCTCTCTCTCTCTCTCTCCCAACCGAGACTTTGAAGGCGAATTCACGGTTCCTGGCTACCAACTCTTCCACAAAGATAGGCCAGACAGAGAGGGTGGCGGTGTAATGTTGTATGTCAAGGATACAATCAAATCTACGAACTTCAACGTTATATCCGACCAGGAGCTCCTAGGCGTTGACCTAGAGATCGGTCTTGTGAGATACAGGACCCTGCTGCTTTACCTACCCCCTTCATAACCCGTTGAGAAGGACAGGGAACTCTACCAGCTGCTGGGTGAGCTGGTTCAAGGCAGAGTGTGCATCGTTATCGGGTATTTCAACAGCCAAGTTGACTGGGAAACCAGAGCAGCCTGTGGCGAAAGCGCGCTACTCCTGGAGTTCGCCAACAACGAGTTTCTCACTCAATGGATCAGAGAACCGACTAGAGGAGACAATATCCTCGACTTGGTCTTCACCTCTGAGGATGATGTCGTTGAGGATATCTCTGTAGGCGAAGAGCTCGGTGGCAGTGATCACCAGCTACTTAGATTTAGCGTCAAGATCCCGAAGGTAAGGTCTGTTGCCAGTCAATCAAAGAAACTTGACTTGAGAAGAGCAGACTTTGCCAGCCTTCGAGCTGGACTGACTGACGTGAGGCTAGAAGTGTGCGATGCCGTTGAAGACTCGTGGAATAGTTTCAAAACCACATTCATGAGTCTTCAATCGCGTTTCATCCCTCTGAAATGCCCCCGTCTGTCTTTTGTTCAACCTAAGTGGTTTAATCGAGAAATCGGCCAACTGCTTAGGGAGAAGAGAACTATGTACCGGCAATCGAAGATCTCGGGTGACTTTGACGAATACCGGAGGCTAGCCAGGAGAGTGAAGTCCAGCATAAGGGCGGCTAAGCGGTCTGAGGAACTCCAAGTGGCGAGACTCTGTAAAGAGAATCCCAAGGAGTTCTTTGGATATGTAAACATCCGTAAACCAATCCGTCGAACGATTGGCCCTTTGAGAAACGAGGAGGGGAAATTAAAGCATTCAGATGCAGAAAATGCTAACCTCCTCAACGGCTACTTCTCTTCAGTGTTTACTGAAGAATGTGGTCCCATCCCTTAGCCGACGGATTCCTACTCGGGGGAAAAACTGGAGGATATGGACTTCACCGAAGTTGAAATCAAAAAGAAGATCAGTGACTTAATGACGAATAAGTCACCTGGCCCGGATGGGTTGCTACCTAAAGTGTTGAAAGAAGTGCGCGATCAAGTGTCACGACACCTGAGCGCAATCTTCAACATGTCAATCCGGACCAAATGCGTTCCTAGAGACTGGCGTGAGGCGGAGGTGACTCCAATCTTCAAGAAAGGAGATCGTAACCAACCGTCGAACTACTGACCTATCAGTCTGACTTCGATAGTCGGTAAACTCATGGAAAGCATCATGGTGGACAAAGTGACGTCGTATTTAGAGTCAAACCTGCTACTGAGGAGTTCCCAGCACGGCTTCCGAAGGCAACGGTCATGCTTGACGAACCTTGTAGAATTCTTCCACTTCTTTTTCAGTGAGCACGATCGGGACAAGGCGGTGGATGTGGTCTACCTAGACTTTCAGAAAGCCTTTGATAAGGTACCACACCGCCGCCTTCTCCGGAAAGTGCGAGCACTTGGCATAGACGGAAAGGTAGCCGGCTAAGTGGCAGACGGCAACGGGTGGTGGTGAATGGACAGTCTTCTGAGTGGGTGCCCGTTACTAGCGGGGTGCCTCAAGGTTCTTTCCTGGGACCACTACTATTCATCATCTACGTCAACGACATGGACGGTGACATGGTTGCGAAGATTTCCAAATTTGCCGACGATACCAAGCTTGGTATGAACGTTGCAAAGGATGGAAATACTGCCCGCCTGCAGGAAGATCTTGGGAAGATTGGGGAGTGGTCGGACACGTGGCAAATGCCTTTTAACGTGGGGAAATGCAAAGTGATGCATATCGGCCACAGAAACCCCCAATCTCAGTATATCCTTAAGGGCACTGCTATTAAATCCACCGACACTGAGAAGGACTTGGGTGTAACAATCACTAGTGACCTCAAGTTCTCGAAACAGTGCATTGAGGCGGAGAAAAAGGCCCAAAGGATGCTAGGCTACATAAAGCGCCAGTTTGGATATCGGAACTAGGAGATTGTACTGTGCCTGTACAACTCACTTGTCCGACCGCACCTGGAGTATGTCGTACAATTTTGGAGTCCTTCATTGCGAAAGGACATCGCGAGATTGGAACGCGTACAAGCCAGGGCAACCAAGCTGATTCCCTCTATCCGACCAAAAAAGTTATGAGGATAGACTAAGGGAATTAGATCTGTTCTCGTTGGAAACCCGTAGACTGCGTAGTCAGCTCATCGAAGTTTTCAAAATATTTCGAGGGTTCGACAATGTTGACTACCGGAATATTTTCACAGTGAGTGAGAACAGAACGCGCAATCATGGCTTCAAACTTGAACTGAAACGTTACAACTGCAATCTGTGTGGAAATTTTTTCACTTACAGTATCTGCGGTATGTGGAACGCACTTCCAGTGGAAGTTGTCAACAGTGAATCTGTTGACCAGTTCAAGTCAAGACTAGACAAGGTCTTGAAAAGTGGCCGTTTAGGGACGCAAAACAATTGAGCAGCCTTGTGCCCGCTCGATTGCTAGTCCAAAGGTACCCTCTTTGAATGGACCGTAAGGTCTCCTAGGGTACCTTCTTTCCTTGTTGTTACTCTCTCTCTCTCTTTCTCTCTCTCTCTCTCTCTCTCTCTCTCTCTATATATATATATATATATATATATATATATACATATACAAGCCGCTGTTCTCTTCCTTAACAGGAAGAGCTTGGTTACACAGGCACCCCTGCGGGTGTGTGGCCTACGGCCTTATTTGCTAATCTTAAACGCTTTTTTTAATCACCTTTATAGACTCTTTTTTTTACACCCTGAACACACTTTTCTTCTTCTTCTTCTTCATCATCATCTCCATCTTCTTCTTCTTCATCTTCATCTTCTTCTTCTTCTTCTTCTTCTTCTTCTTTTTCTTCTTCTTCTTTTTTCAAGCGAGCAAACGTTACACCTATATTTAAGAAGGGGAATAGATTTGAAGCAACGAATTTTCGGCCTATTAGTCTAACTTCGGTAGTTGGGAAGCTTTTAGAATCTGTAATTAAAGATAGAATAGTGAGCCACCTCGAGGCAAATAAGCTGATTAACGATACCCAACATGGATTTAGGCGTGCGAGATCGTGCTTGACTAACTTGCTCGAATTCTTCCACAAAATGATTTGCGTGTACGATGAAAGCAAAGCTGTAGACGTAATATATTTAGACTTTAAAAAGGCGTTCGACACCGTCCCCCACCAAAGGTTATTAATGAAAGTTAAAGCGATTGGGGTGACTGGTAAGATTTTAAACTGGATTAGAAATTGGCTGAAAGATCGCTCGCAGCGGGTGGTAATAAATGGGGAATGTTCAGATTGGGCCAGCGTTAGTAGTGGGGTACCGCAGGGCTCTGTTTTAGGCCCTTTATTGTTTTTAATTTATATTAACGATTTAGATAAAGGCATACTTAGTCGGATTTCGAAATTTGCGGACGACACGAAGCTGGGCAATCGTGCCTATGTAAGATCGGATGTCGATAAATTGCAGGGGGACCTAAACTCGATTGCCAATTGGGCGGACAAGTGGCAAATGGAATTTAATTTAAGCGAATGCAAGGTAATGCACTTGGGTTGCCATAATTTAAGAGTAGAATATACCATGAAAGGCCAAGTCCTCGACGCGGTTAAATTAGAAAAAGACTTGGGAGTATTAGTCTCAGACGATTTTAAATTCTCGAAGCAATGCGCGGATGCGTGTAAAAAAGCAAATCGCGTTTTGGGTTATATCGCGCGTAATTTCACCTTCAAATCTAAGGATGTAATTTTACCTTTATATAAATCCCTTGTGCGGCCACTTCTCGAATACGCTGTTCAATTTTGGGCTCCATATTTAATGAAAGATATCGCGCAATTAGAAAGAGTGCAGCGTAGGGCTACGAAATTAATTCCAGAGCTGAGGAATAGATCATACGAGGAAAGGCTCAGGGCTTTAGATTTGCCATCGCTAGAACGCAGAAGATTACGTGGCCAGCTAATAGAAGTATTTAAAATACTAAAGGGTTTCTCAAACGTTGACTTTCGCAATCTGTTCGAACTGGATCATAGGGGAAATACTCGTCAGCACGGGTTAAAATTAGTGAACAAGCGTTTTAACACTAGTATAGCCCAAAACTATTTTACATTTAAAGTTACTCAAAATTGGAATCGGCTGCCCACCCACGTAGTAGATAGCACTTCGGTTAATATGTTCAAAAATCGTCTCGACGTGCATTTGAATAGTTTAAATATAACGTAGTTGAGCACTGTGAATTTAAACGTCCTTGCAGAGAGAGAGTTTGGAGCGGAGGTTTAAGGATATGAAATTATGATGACTAAAAATGATGCCGGCGATTCTCTGCATGTGTAGCTTAGATGTCCCATTTCTTTTCCGCCTATCCTATAAGTAGTCTCTATCCCTAAATTAGCTTTTCACCACTAGCAGTCGAGTGGCTGCGGAAGATGAGAAGAAAAACTTTCTATCTCCCCCGACCCCTAGTTTGATTAGTTAAAATTGCACGATAATGTACACATGTAGATAAGTGTGTACAGTAGATAGTATTAAAAAAAACAAACAAAAAAAAATTAAAAAAATAGCATGTTAGAGATACACTCGTAGATAAGGGTGTATCGTAGTTTTTGATTTAGTGTAGCGGACTAGCCTCGAGCGGACCTTAGGGTCTTTGCTGGTCCTAGATTCTGTAGTTCTGTAGTTCTTCCGCCCGCCGAGTCCTGACTGAAAAGACGTGTTATCTCTGTGCTCCTGCTTAATTCATCTGTGCCCCAAAATTTCGTTTTCTGAGTAACTTAATAATTTTAGATACTTCCTGCGCTCATATAATATTAGTCGCTGTTTAAAAAGATTGGCCGTCTTATTCGCTGGGTAAATTTTATTTATCATCATCCGTATTCTAGAAATCGACAATGCCCGTGATCAAGTTTGAATGTTCGAGATTGTATAGGTTTATTGTGCAATAGCGTACATTTATACATAATCATAATACAAATAATAATAATAAAAAAACAAAAAAACAAACAAACAAAACAAATACAGTAATAATATGATACAATAATATAAATACATGTAGTATAAGTGCACACATTACACAAAGCGGGCAGCCCGTCAGTGTTGGCGTGCAGTAAGACGTGGTGGAGAGTCCCACGCGTTTCTTGTCTGCTGCAAGTGGGTGGCGTCGGTCTTCATCACCTGTCACCCGGCTGGGCGCGAGCGGCGATCAGCGCGGAGGGGGTGCTGTTCTCAGCACCTCCAGCAGCTCGTTTGTTGGGGTGTGGCATACCACCTGGGCGGCGCTTGCCTCCCGCGCCCTCAGTAGGGCGCGTCTTACAGGGGAAGGGGCTGGCGCTCGCTCTGGCCTGAGGCGGGCGGTGGCTGGGCAGGAGAGGAGGTAGTGCACCAGTGAGCGCCGGGAGCGGCCGCCGCAGTGTTCGCACCTCCCTGCTACAAAGTCGGCGTGCAGCTCTTCCCGCGTGGAGTACCAGGCCTCACACGCTGTAGCAGCACGCCGTTCGCTCTGGGTGGCTGGAAGGATGGGTTCAGTGGGCAATAGGCTGTGGCTGCAGCATACCACGCCGCTTGCCTCTTGATTGCTTCCCATTCTTGGTGCTGCTGGTGGGCGTTGTGGGCGGCCCTGCGTTTAACTTGCACCTTGAGCTGCTGCAGGCTAGGGCGCACGGTCCAGGTGATGATGGGGCCGTGGGTGGCTCGCTTGGCAGCCTCGTCGGCAGCATCGTTGCCACGCACACCGACGTGGCTGGGAATCCAGTGGAGCCGGACACGCCTGCCCTGAGCTGCTAGGTCCTGCAGGGTGCACAGGATAGTGGTGGTGAGGTGGATGTTGTCCCGGGCGTGGGCGTGGGCATGCTGCAGCGCCTGCAGTCCCGACCAAGAGTCAGTGTGTATCACCACAGTGGCCTCCCGGCGGAGCAGAGCGTGCTGGAGGGCGTGCAGGATTGCTACCAGCTCCGTCTGGAGGGTGGAACAGTGGTCTGATGTCCTCCACGCCTGCGTTAAGCCGCTCATGACGAAGGCGGCGCCGGAACTCCCGCTGTCGGGGTCGATGGAGCCGTCGGTGAAGTACACTGCGCTGCCTGGCTCCGTGACCTCAGACATGGCCATGAGGGCGTGCTGGCGCAGCTCCTCGGTGAGGCAGTTCGCTTTGCTGTCGGGCAGCTGTGTGGCGGTGAAGTGGGCGGCGGGGGGGGTCCCATGGTGGTGGTGGAACGTAGGCGGGGTTGGGGGTGTCGGGGTCGCGCCACAGCCAGTTCCCTGCCAGGTTGAGGAAGTTGGTTGCTAGGCTGACGTTTACGAGCCACCTGTTGTTACGCAGGCACTCGTTGCCCTGCGCCACGGCCATTCGGAGTCTCCTCTGCGCAACACCTTCCACGTCGCCCTGGAGCACTCTGGCCACCCAACAGGCCACAATGCAATCCACCCTGGCGGTGAGGGGCCCCAGGTTGGCCTCACTCTGCATGACATAGGCAGTGCACCACATGGGTGCCCCTAACATGGTCCTCATGGTGGTGTTTTGTATTACCTCCAGGCGCTGTTGCTGCTGCCGGGGCAGCGCTACAAGGAACGGTGCACTGTAGTCCACTAGGGAGCGCACTGCCTGGAGGTAGTAGAGGTGGAGGACGGGGAAGGTTGCACCAGCGCTCGGCCGCGTCATGGCCCTCATCACATTCAGCCGGGCCTGCGTCGGCTCCCTCAGGTGCGTGACATGCTGCGTGAAGGACAGCCGTCTGTCCACCCACACTCCGAGGTACTGGTAGGAGTCGGTTCAGGCCAGGCCGACTCCTTGGACGCGAGGCTGCTGGCCAGCAGGTGTGCAAGTCTTGATGGCCATGGCCTGGGACTTCTCTGCCGAGATCTTGAGCCCCAGCTCTTCGCACTTGGCAGTGATGAGGTGCAGCGCTTCTCGGGCCCGCGCGAGCTTGTCGCCGCGCCCGGTGACGACGAGCACCAGGTCGTCGGCGTAGCTGAAAAGGATGGTTCTTTCCCGATAGGGAAGGGCGACCAGCTGTTCCATCAGCCCGTTGAATAGGAACGGGCTGAGGATGCCGCCCTGGGTTGTCGTTCTCGAAGGTAAGGTAGGAAGACTTGTGGCCCTGGAACTTCACACGGGCTCGGCAATGGTGAAGGTAGTCCTGGAGCCAGCCCAGCAGTCTCC
Organism: Ceratothoa steindachneri; assembly: GCA_963969495.1. Classification (NCBI taxonomy): domain Eukaryota; kingdom Metazoa; phylum Arthropoda; class Malacostraca; order Isopoda; family Cymothoidae; genus Ceratothoa; species Ceratothoa steindachneri. The sequence goes on along the minus strand of OZ018328.1, from coordinate 70,060,323 downwards.
CTCGGATGCCCTTCCTCACGAGGGCGGCTAGTATGGCACGGGGGTTAGCCAGCTCGAAAGCATTCTCAAGGTCAAGGAAGACTACGATGGTGGGCTGGTTGTTGGCGTGAGCCAGGAAGGTAATGAGGCAGTCCGCCGTGCTCACCCCCCTGGTGTAGCCGAACACGTGGTGGTGAAGGCTTCCCACGCTACACTGTAGGCGAGTCAGCACCATCTTTTCTGCTGTTTTTCCGGTGCAGCTCAGGAGGGAGATCGGCTTGAAGGTGGTGTGATCCTTCGGCTTGGGGATGGGCTGGATGTCGGCGTCCTTCCAGGAGGGCGGCAGATGGCCTGCCAACCACGACGCGTTCAGAAGGGCTAGCAGCGCGGCATCCCCGGCGGGCCCAGCGTACGCCAGCATGGAGTACCACACTCCGTCGGCTCCCGCCGCTGTGTCACGTCCACGCTTCGCCCTGGCCAGCTCCTCGAGCATGAAAGGCTGGTCCGTTGCGTGCGGCTGGCCCCGCGCCTCCCTGACCTCTTCGTCGCGCTGTGGGCGTAGCTGCTGCTGGAGATTGCTGGTATGGGAAGGAAGCTGCTCGCTAGAACCCCTCGCTGTAAAGCAGTTCGCCAGCCGATCTGCCTCTTGCTGTGGGCGTGGGTGGGCAGCTGGGCGGGTTGGGGCTGCGCCTGAGGCCTTTCTGAAGCTCCTCCACATCTGGCCGAGGGAGGTGTGTTGGCTGAAAGAGGCGCACCACTCCAGCCACTTTGCCTCCCTGGCGCTCAAGGACACCTGTCGCGCGCGGGCTACCACTTCCTGCAGGAGCTGCAGGTTGATGGCCGTTGGGCGCTTCTCGTACAACCTCCTGTAGACGTTGACGCGATGATTGTGCTCCCGGACTTCCTCGTTATAAAACCACCAGTCCTGGCGCCGGCGGCATTTTGAGGCTGTCCTGGGCATGGCCGCGTAAGCTGCACTCTCTATGGCGGCCGTAAGGTCCCTCTCCTGCAGGTGCAGGTCCGCCGGAGGCACATACGTGGACCACCATTCGGCCATGGAAGCTTGGAACTTTGCCCAATCCGCCCTCCTGACGTTTCACTGGAGCGGTGGGAGAGGAGTAGCTGATGGGGCCACAGTGAGGGTCGTGAGGGTCCCGTAATGGTCGCTGGTGAGGGTAGGGTGGACCTGCCAGGTTGCTCCGAGCTGTAGGTCGCTCGACACCAGCGTGAGGTCGAGCCGCCCCTCATGGACGTGCGTGGCCTTCCCTGTGTTCAGTAGTCGAACGGCAGGAACTTCTTCGAGCAGGTCGGCCAGGTGGCACCCAGTCACGTTAGTGGGTGACACAGAGTGCAGCACGAGGTGGTGGGTGTGGAAGTCGCCCGCTACAAGGAGGTTGGAGTGGGATGCGAGGGAGAGCAGCTCCCCAACACCCAGCGGGTACCGCTGGCTCCTGTATATATTGTATACAGTGAGAGTGAGCGGCCCCAGCTGTAGCTCCAGTGCCAGGACCTCCACGCCGTCACCACAGTACACGGGTGCGGCGATCCTCTTGTGCAGGATGGTGTTCCGTATGAGGGCTGCACAGCCACGTCCATTTCTGTCACCAGCCGGAAGCCAGTGGAGGGTGTAGCCTGCGACTTGCCATTCAAAGCTGCCGGGCGTGAGAGTCTCCTGTAGGAGAACCAGGTCCAGGTATTCTTGGAAGACGGCTTGCAGCAGCTCATGTTTCTTGGGGCGGAGCCCCTGCACATTCCACTGCAGCACCCTCAGCGTGGGCACCGGTGCGTAGGCTGGGCTGTCAATCCGCGCCTCCATCTTGGTTGTGGTCGTTCGGTGGGTGCAGAGGGTGTTGGGTGGGACCTCTCGGCGTGGTAGATGATGATGGGAGCTGGAGGGCACCCTCTGTGGCGACGGTTAACACCTCTTCGCGGAGGAGTGCGTTGAGGTCCTGCTCGGTGGCGGCTGTGGTGCCCTACCGGCGGTCGAGCAACTTCTTCACCAGCTGTACGACACACCCGAGGATGACGTCCACGATGGCTCTGCCCTCCTCATTGAGTCCCTCGCAATAACCTGAGAGTCCACGTTGAGACCCTGTCGCTGGTTGGGCATTGGGTAGCATCATGGACGGCTCCTCGTCTGGGCGGGCGCGGTGGGCCCGACGCCTGTGTCCCTTCCTCTTCTGTGGCTTGGGGACAGAGGGGGTGGGTTGCTGGGTGGAGGTGTGAGCGGAGTTGCTGGCTGTGCAGCTACTGGTACCCTCTCTCGCTCCCTGCCTGTCCTCTTCCCCTGTCTCGACTTGACTTGTGCCAGGCTGTTGAGGGGTAAGGGGTGGGTGGGAAGCCCACGCCGGCCTGTTTGGTGGTGGCGCTGGAACAAGGCGTTAGTTGCCTTGTTGCTGGGAAGGCCCACGTGGTTTCCCCTGCCTCTGCCGCTCTTCCCCCTGTGTACCGCCCAGACGTGTGCCGGGCAGGCCGAGAGTCACGGGTTGATGGGTAACCCACGCTTCCTTTAATAAGGAAATTTACGTTCCTTTTAACATGGAACAAACTAGAATTTGCCGTTTCTGTATTTTAAACGATGCATTGGAGAGTAAATTTGCTAACGCTATTAGCGAAATTTAATTAGAACTAAATTCCGTCGCGAGGGACGTTATCTCGACCAACCGTAAAGTCGACGAATTAAATTCGAGTCTAAATTCTGCCATTCATGATATGCGTGGGAGGGAAAATAGGAATCGCGACAACCGGCCTACCCGTATGAATCATCAGGCAATTGTTGACCAGCAACAAAGGATTTTGAACTCGTTTGGACCCCAGGATTCACAATATAGACCCCAAGATTCGCAATTTAGGCCCGTTAGAAATGGGGATAGACCATCGAGGGAACAGCATTTCACATTACCATGTTCGAACCCCTTCGCACTGCTAACTCCTATCGAAGGGGAAGAAGAAACTGTACTAATTGGGGATTCTTTAATTAGAAACCAAGAGCCGGAATTCACAGCGCGTAACCCGTCAAAACGAAAACGATTTTGCTTTCCTGGTGGCCGCATAGATAAAGTAGTTAGTAAAATTGAAAAATTGGACCAAACACGTGACGGGTGTACGATCCTCACGCTGGTAGGGGGAAATGATGTGCACAGATACGACAGCACCCCACAGGGAATAGTAAACCGCGCTAAGACTCTGATTCATACTGCGAAAGTTAAAGCGGATAACGTAGGAATAATTGGTATTTTGCCCCGACTAAAATCCACGTTGCGTCTGCAGTCCCGTGCTATATATACAAACGAGTACCTTAAGCGCTTGTGTCGCGACACTGGAGTTAGCTTCTTTAACGTTTGGGATACATTCCAAGACCAACCTTCACTTTATTAAACGGACGGAATCCATTTAAGCGATGTGGAGAACAGTCGGCTGGGTAGGATTTTAGACCAGTCAGTACGTAGCATGTTAAGTAGGAGAGTTGCGGGTCCACGGGATCCCCATGCGCCGGACCGGTCCTCGCTTGAAGGGGCAATGAGTATTGGGGAGCAGGGAAACGGAACCGATTCGCGTGTGATAGAGGAGTCCACCTAAAGCGCAAGTTGAAATGTATATATTCAAATGTTCGTAGCTTAAAAAATAAACTTGCCGAAATAAAAAGCCGTAATTCTAGAGGGAGACTACGATCTCGTATTCTTAAGTGAGACTTGGATAGATACACATTCGGGGATCAGTGTTTGCGAATTTGATATAGCAGGTTATAAAATTCATTATACAAATAGACAAACTGGTTGAGGAGGGGGCGTATTAGTGTATATCAAAAATGACTTAAGCGCTATAACGATCGATTCGTCTACGGCAGATATGAGAAGTGAGGCCTTATTAATCCAATTATGTTGTAATGCAAAAAATAAAATTAATTTAGCCGTCATATATCGTCCTCCATCGCAAATAGAAAGAGAAGATGCTGCATTCTTTGATATGCTTTCATCTTGGGTTAGAAAAGGAACCACATTAGTCTGCGGCGATTTTAACCATCCAAACGTTAATTATAGTAACCTAACGTCAGATAAAGCTGGGGAGAGACTACTAAACTTTATTCTGGAGAATTTTTTCGTTCAAAAAGTGGAGAAACCAACTCGTGATAATAATATCCTCGATTTAATCAAGGCGACTGACGAGTCATTGGTAGAAAATGTTTGTGTAGGAGAGCATTTAGCCTCAAGTGACCATAATGCGATTAGATTCGTTGTAAACACGTGTATAGAAGTTAAAACGAGTACTCAGCTCATCCCACGTTTTGGTCGCTGTAATTTTGATACTTTTCGCGAAAGGATTAAGCATTTAGACTGGGGAATGCGCTTCGAGAATAGGTCAGTAGGAGAAATGTACACTGAGCTTCGGCGTACACTCCTTAGTGTAAATTTCGACTTAGTAAAGTATGTGCGCCGTAAGAGCGGGAAGTCGATGAGAGCGCCGTGGGTTAGCCCACTAATATTAAGCTTAATTAAGGATTGAAATAGAAAATTTCAAATACATAAGAACAATGAGTCATTTATAAGTCGTCAAAATTACATAGATTCTCGAAGAGAAGTTAAACGGGCGGTTAGAGATGCGAAGCGGAAATATGAAATAAAACTGGCGAAGGATTCAAAGAAGGAACCGAAACGGCTTTACGGCTACTTAAACAGTAGGAAACCCTTAAAAGGTTCAATAGGGCCGATTAAAGACAAAGATGGTCGTTTGACGGAATTTCCGGCGGAAATGTCTAAAATTTTAAATGAACATTTCACAAGCGTCTTTACTGTGGAAGATTCGTCCCAATTAGGATCGTTAGTTGAAGAAGTAGATAATAGTGATATTTGCATATCCGATATAACAGTTAATGAAGAGGAAATTCTTAAATATATTAACCTGATGATAAAAGTCGAAATCACCCGGGCCCCATGGCGTTTACCCGACTCATTTAAAGGAACTTAAGAATAAGCTTGCGAAGCCGTTGCGTGCAATTTTCAATCGCTCATTAGAAGATGGCGTAGTCCCTTTAGACTTCAAGCGTGCAAACGTTACACCAATATTTAAGAATGGGAATAGATACGAAGCAACGAATTTTCGTCCTATTAGTCTAACTTCGGTAGTTGGAAAGCTTTTAGAATCGGTAATTAGAGATAGAATAGTGAGCCACCTCGAGCTAAATAATCTGATTAAAGATTCCCAACATGGGTTTAGGCGGGCGAGATCGTGCTTGACAAATTTGCTCGAATTCTTCCATAAAATGATTTGCGTTTAAGACGAAAGCGAAGCTGTAGATGTAATCTATCTAGACTTTAAAAAGGCGTTTGACACCGTTCCGCACAAGAGATTATTAATGAAAGTTAAAGCAATCGGTGTGAAGGGTAAGATATTAAATTGGATTAGAAATTGGCTGAAGGATCGTTCGCAGCGTGTAGTTATAAATGGTGAATGTTCTGATTGGGTCAACGTCAGTAGTGGAGTGCCACAAGGCTCCGTTCTTGGCCCATTATTGTTTCTAATATATATAAACGATTTGTATAATGGCGTACTTAGTACGATTTCTAAATTTGCTGACGACACGAAGCTGGGCAACCGTGCCTATGTAAAATCGGATGTAGACAAATTACAAAAGTACCTAAACTTGATTGTCAGATGGGCGGATAAGTGGCAAATGCAGTTTAATTTAAGTAAATGCAAGGTGATGCATTTGGGTTGCCATAATTTGAGGGTAGAGTATACCATGAAAGGCCAGGTCCTCGACGTAGTTAAATTGGAAAAAGACCTGGGAGTTTTAGTCTCGGATGACTTCAAAGTCATGAAACAATGCGCGGATGCATGTAAAAAAGCAAATCGTGTGCTGGGTTATATCGCGCGTAATTTCACGTTCAAATCCAAAGAGATAATTTTACCATTGTATAAATCACTTGTGCGTCCACTGCTCGAATATGCGGTTCAATTTTGGGCTCCATACTTAAACAAAGATATCGCGCAATTAGAAAGAGTGCAGCGTAGGGCTACAAAATTAATTCCCGAGCTGAGAAACAGGCCCTACGAGGAAAGACTCAGGGCATTAGATTTGCCATCTTTCGAAGGCAGAAGATTACGTGGCCAGCTAATAGAAGTATTTAAAATATTGAAAGGGTTTTCAAACGTTGATTATAGGAATTTGTTCGAATTAGATCATAGGGGAAACACTCTGCAACACGGATTAAAATTAGTGAACAAGCGATTTAACACTAGTATAGCCCCAAACTATTTTACGTTTAAAATTACTCAAATTTGGAATAGGCTACCCACCCACGTAGTAGATAGTACGTCGGTAAATATGTTTAAAAACCGTCTCGACGCGCACTTAAATAGTATAAATATAACGTAGTCTGAGCACAGTAAATAAAAACGTCTTTTGCAAAAGGAGTTTGGAGCGGAGGAACAACGAGAGGAAAAATGATAACTAAAAATGATGCCAGCGATTTCTCTTGCATGTGTAGTTTAGATATCCATTTTCTTTTCCGCCTATCCTATGAATAGTCTTACTATCCTAAAATTATATTTTCACCTCTAGCAGTCGAGGGCTGCGGAAGTTGAGAAGAAAAACTTTCTATCACCCCCACCCCCCCACCCCTAGGTTGAAGTAGTTAATATGCATGACATTGTACACATGTAGATAAGTGTGTACAGTAGATTATATATTTTAAAAAAATCATAAAATAAAAAAATATATATATAGCATGTTAGAGATACACTCGTAGATAAGTGTGTATCGTAGTTATGGATGTAGTGTAGCGGACTAGCCTCGAGCAGACCTTAGGGTCTTTGCTGGTCCTAGATTCTGTAGTTCTGTAGTTCTTCTTCTTCTTATTCTTCTTCTTCTTCTTCTTATTCTTGATCTTTTAAACTATTTCAATCCTTTGAATTTACAAAACACCCGAAGTCATTTGTCAACAAAGCAAAAAAAACATTTATAAATTTTCCAAAATCCCCATCTTAAATTATAGAGTTATGGATATATTGTTTTGTTGGCATCCTTCTGTCTCGGAAGTCAGTGGAGATTGCGCTATGGGAGCGCAGGCCTGGGCGAAGTGTATGGAGATCCTGGGCTGCTCAGTCGTCAATATCCCCCTCTCGGCCTCACCGGTGTCACCCAAAGAAATGCAGAGAAGTACGTTTGGCACCAGGATGGCTGCAGGAGCTGCGGAGTCAGTGAGATCAGCGCACTGGTCCGCCTTCGGGGCTCCTCTCCTGATTTGGAAGTTTGACTCCCCTACAGGTTGGATCAGTCCAGGATCTCTTGCGCCCGGCTAGCCATTGACTGCTAGAAGTAGCTCCTCCACCTAGCTTGGTGGCGCAGTGAAAAAACCACCCCCTCACGTGGTTTAGCTCGCATGCTGATGCGGTGTACCGGGGTGTGGAGCTTGGAGCCAGCACGTGAGTGTTTAGGAGATGGATGAGGACCAGTGGTGCCCTTCCACCCTACCAGGTAGGGTGCAGCCGTCAGACAGCAAAAATACTACCTCTATCCAGAGTCCTCTCCACTTGGTGCGTGATAAGCTGATAACCTACCAAGGTTACGTGGAAGGGACTAAGTCAACAAATGAGTTTTCCTCGACTTCCTTCGTCGAGTAACGCTGAATGGTTCTTCAAAGTGGTAGGGGCTTAAACATTTTTAAATAAAATTTCCAATTCTCTTCTTCATTTCTTTTACAGAATATTCTCAACTGCTTAAGCGTCTTTCTAATGAAGCCCTTGACCATGACCAGAAATCTTTCAAATCTGTGCAGTTTTTGAAGAATCCGAAACAGGATCAAAATTGACTTAAGCTTCAGTTTTAGTCGATAAAAACTCCTCTATTACCCATATATATATATATATATATATATATATATATATATATATATATATATATATATATATACACGAGGGGCAGTCAATAAGTTTTGCAATTCGGATATAAGGAAACGAGATATGAGGAAAAGTGTTTTATTATTTTTCAATATAACTACCCTCGACTTCAATGCACTTGCGACACTTGTCCCTGAGGCTTCGAATTCCCGACAACCAGAAATCTCCCGACTGCTGTTCAATCCACTCCTGGACGACGAGCTGGACATCTTCATCGTCCTCAAACCGGTGTCCAGGCAGTGCAGCCTTGAGCTGGTGGAATAAAAAAGTAGTCGCTAGGGGCCAGATCTGGACTGTAAGGGGCATGGTTGAGCTCCTCGAATCCGCACTCGCGTAGGGCAGCTTGTGCAACTCTGGCCTTGTGGACTTTGATGACGTTGAAGTCGATCATGGGGCGTGAGGTTTCTAGGGACCCAACGGGCAGAGATCTTAGTCATGGCCAAATTGTCGTGGATGATGTTAATAACACTTCCATGTGATATTCCAAGTTCTGGCTCGATTTCTTCGACCTTCACCCGTCGATTTTCGAGGATCATCCTCGCCCTACCGATTCGCAAAGCTTATTGACCGCCCCTTGTATATATACAAGAGAAAGAGAAAATTGGACGCGAATGAGCAATGAGACAAGAAACCGGAGTTTTTTTAGCGGTAAGAGAAAGGGACATTAGAAGAAACTAGAATCAAAGAGAGCAGAGGGGGGCACAATGAAGGCAATCCTTTACCGAGAAGACAGAAATAACGCCAGGGGAAAAAAGTTCGAAATTCCTGGCCTTAAGTGTGAGATGATTTAACTTTTTACGATTTTACTGGATGTGGAAAGATGAAAAAGTAGATGGAAATTTACACAAGAGGTTTCGCCCTATCACAAAAATGTTAAAGCAGTATTCAGTGTTATTAAGTTCTCTGAAAATTCTGTCCTCAGAACTTCTGTTTGAATAAATGTCCAATATTTATAAAATTAGTGAAAAAACATTGTTAGCTACTTCACTGCATGGGTCAAATGACTCTAAATGGCTGAAAGAAAGTTCTATCGTCTAAATGAAAATCAATTTTCTTTGTATTCCAAATTATCCTTCGTCTCTTTCAATCAATCATTTATCTATTAAATCTCAAGTTTCTTTAGCACTTTGATATTAATTTTGTTTTTAAATAACTCACATTACAACATTGTTTTATTAAAAAAAGTCCATCTAAATCTGCTATAATGTTTTATTAAATGTATTAATTTCTCAAAGTACATAGGGCAGTCAACAAGCCAGTGTAAGTAACTATTAGATCATCCCGAAAATTCGCGCCGCTTAAAAAAAAAATGTAAATTTGACGAATACTTATATGTAGTCCCCATATTTTACAAAAACCTTTTCTAATTTTATGGGTTTGAATTAAAAAGAAGGAAAATTCTTTGAAAATAAGAGTTGCTATGCAGAATATTTGAAGCTAACGAAGTCTCTCTCTAATGAGCGGCAACTGAATACTAATTTAGCATAGTTAGGCTATTACTACTCTGTTTAACAAGTGCAAATCTATTCTTTCCTGTCAAAATTCAATTATAGATTTCCGATAATAGTTTAGCCTAGTTCTAGTTAAGAGCCTAACTAGGCTAAACTAGTACTCAGTTGCCGTTCATTTGGGAGAGGCCTCGTTAACTTAAAATACTTTGCATAGCAATTCTTATTTTCAAATAACTTTTCTTCTTTTTTTTTTCATTCTAACCGATAAAATAGGGAAAGGTTGTACAACAAAATGGCTAACTCCATATTTCATCAAATTTACTTAAAAGGTGCCCGCGTTGGATGACGTCATCGATTGTGAAAGCTCCCGTTCCATCCCCCAAATTAGCAAGAATCTTCAGAAATATTTGTGTATAAATTTCATCGATAACTTCAATATAAATCCAAGTCTATTCTACCTTGATGCTATTATAATGCATTTCATCTAGGGTAAAAAGTGAATATTCCTAGCCTATGTACTATTTTCCTCCAAATCGGGCTCAATTCTAACAATGTCTGCTTTTTTCCTAGATACCCTCTCCCATTGTCAATATACTCATTCTTTGAAGCTTTGTGAATTAAGATGAAAGTGCTCGAAATCCAACTTTCTTTACTTCTTGCGAGTTTTATTTTGTCGTATAGACGGGTTCAAAGGGTTCCTTTATACATAAAGAGGCCCAGAAAACTACCTCGTCTAAGATCTGAAGATGAAATTTGCTCACTGGCAGGAAGGAGTAACATGGCTAACTATGCATATCCACTTTCAATAAGAAAATAAAAAAATATATAACAAATTTTAACAAACATATAATTTAACAATGGTAGTGATTTCGTATATTCATCATTTCTAGAGTTATCGTCTTTACATTAAGTTTATTTTGGAGGTATGTACCTGTTTCTTGGAAATCTAGAGAGCAGAGTTTAAGGAGTAACATAAGAGAACATGCTGTTCTCTTATTTCTATGACGAGTCTCCCAAAGCAGCAATTTGCGTTGAATTCGATTTTTGTGCGACCATCGTTGCCGAGTCGATCAAAGGCACCGACTCCAGATTTGAGGAGTGATATTTTATGATGACGATTTTAGACGCAGAGAAGGTATTAGCAGATCCGGACGAATATCCTTCAGATTTGTAGGACCTGTAAAGAAAAAATCCTCTTATAAAGATTAAAATGGTTGCAATTCTTAAGGGACCAACTCACCCGCGTTAGAATGAGAAAGATGCTTTTAATTGGTTGAAACGTTCTTACTTGAACACTCGCGTCACGCCACAGACCGCTAAGCAGGTTGTTAAATGCGGTAGACGACAGTCAGCGTAAAAAGAATAAATAACAGGTCTTGAATTGGATCTTAAACTGTATTCCTCTCTTCCAAACCTTATCGGAAGCTTTTTTGACACCTCGGAGCACCAGGTCGGCATGCCTTTTGTCTGCCTTGATCTTAGCGAGCTTTTCTGTGATAACGGCTAGTGCCGTATCAGTCCCTCTTTTCCTTCTGAAGCCGTGTTGTTGCTCGTTATGCAAGTTGGCTTCGTCCAGAAAAGAGTTGACTCTGTTAGCTAATATCTTCTCGAAGACTTTGCCAGCAAATTCTAAGAGAGATATCGGCTGAAAGATGGCAGGGCAGTCCGGGGGCTTTCCCGATTTGGGAATAAAGATCATCTTGGCCACTTTCCACTGGTCGGGAATGTAGCTCGTGTTCAGAGCGGCATTCATGATGTTAAGCAGCCCACTCCAAACGTTAGGCGGGGCCTTGATGAAATTCTCCCTGGTCAGCCCCGTGGTACCCGGTGCTCTTTGACGAAAGGATTTTAGAGCAACGGGGAGTTCTAGCGCAGTTATTTTACTACCATAGCCCTCCATCACTCTTTCATGCGACACACAATGATGAGGGGAGGTTCTGTGTATTTGTGTGTTTAGTTGTTGGATTATGTCAGTCTCGAATTCGAGGTCGTAATTGTCATTTTCTTCTGGGGTAATTGTGAAAATTGAGGACCAGAAAATCCTAAACATTTCCTCAATCTCTTCAGGCTCGTCAATTTCTATACCGTCGTTTATAAGCGTGATTCTTTTTTTGTGGAGGTCTTCCTTTTAAGCGTTTAAATGTCTGCCAGAAAGTGTGTGAGTCTCTTTCAATGTCGAGTCTTTCTATTAGTCTGTCCCATGTGAGTATCTGTTGGTCCGTAATTAGTGTCTGGAGTTCGTCTTTAATCTCTTTTAGTCTTCTGTGGGCATTATGGCCGGGGCCTATCAGGGCTACTACATTGGACAGGTCCTTATATTCCTGGGCCAGGGCTTTCATGGGAGGGGTCCAATGGGGAGCTGGAAGGGTTTTATACTTGATATGGGGAATACTATTTTCATCGGCTTTAATTAGGAGGTCAGTGATTTTATCCAGCTCTTTATCTATCTCTTCTAAATTGGCATCGAGAAAAGGGTCAGGGATATAGTTTAGAAGATAGTTTCTGTAGCTTTCCCAGTTCGCCTGCTTGTAGCTTTTGCGTTCTGGGATTGCAATTTGAATGGGATTTACACCAATTGTAAATTTAATAGCCTGGTGGTCACTCGGAATGATGGGGCCCGGTTCAATGTAGTAGTTGTATGGAAACCTGATACTGGATAGAACAATATCAGGTTTCGTTGCTGCTTTTCCGGTTATATATGTCGGGAATTCTGGTCCGATCCTTGTCACGTATTGTCTGTCAAGTAATACTTCGATGTTTCTGTCTGCATTGTTGTAGGAGGTATACCCTGCCGCTGCACAACTTGCATTCAGATCTCCAGCAAAGATGACGTTTTTCTTATGGCTGAAAATCTGTAGAAGGTTGTGCATGGGTACATAGCCGCGTCTTGGGGGTTGGTATCCCGTGGCCACGACCAGACCCCCCAGGGTAGTGCCTACCTCAATGGCAAGGTAAGATTCATCTAAGTCGAGTAGTTTTTTGTATTTTAGTCCTTTCTTGACCGCTATTGCGCAGCCCCCATGAGGTGTACTGGGCGGGGTGCGCTCCCTGCACACATAAAAAAAAGTTTTTTTTGCTCAAATGTGCATTTCACATTTGTTTTAGCATACGGCCGTAACCTTATCGACTCTTTTGGAAATTGCTTTATGATGTCAGATGAAAGATAGCTGAAATTTATTTATTACACATTATATGGACCATAAATATTGGGTATACAAATCGTTTTATTTTATTGATGAAATTAAGCCTTATTTTATTGATGAAATTAAGCCTTTCATTTTCTTACTGATAACAAATATTCCCTGTAAAGTGATAAAGTACAACTGCTATGTAGCAATAGTATCGATAAAAGAAAAGATTTCCTCACACATTTTGCATAATCCAGATCAAAATTTGGAAAGAGAGATGAAAAGTAATTATTACCTGTGAGGTAGGAAACAATTATCCCTACAAAGATGCACAGAAATGGGCCTATGACTGGGTAGAAGGTATAGGAAATGCCATACAAATATTCGAGTGGAAAACTGAAAAGAAAAAAAAAATAATTCATATATTTTTCTAGACATTTAGATTATCTTGCATTAGTTTCCCTCAATAATTAGACCAAGTGACCCTACCGCTTCATGGAGTGCGAAAGTAAGCGATAGGTAGCAGAAGAAAGGGTTGGCTACTCTTTTCCTCAATGGCTAACTGCTACTTCCCTGCCTTTTATTTTGATCCATGTATTCCCCTTTAACCACTAAGGCATTTAGAGCAGGATCTACAGTTTAACGTGGAATGCGAACCCCAATGTCGATACTAGCCAGCCGCCCAAAGCCAAGACGAACCACACCCTGTGTAGCTTTACTCAGCTCAAATATGTAGCGGAGTTTTCATTCGTCTAGGCTGCATCCTTAACATATGTATCGACTTACTTTAGTAATTTTATTATTTTTATTTACTTATTTTTGTTTTGATAAAAAGTGATACATCTCAGATAGGGTCTAAAAAAATTTTAAAAACATTTTTTGTCACTATTTTATCTTAAATTAATATATAGAAAAGTAGGTCCTTTCTTATTGTCGACAGGCATTTTTTTATCTATACTTTTTAACTAAAAGATTAAGTTAAGTTGAATTAATTATTGGTGTTTTGTGAAATATTTTGTTTGATGTATTTTTGTTTTAGTAACTTAGTCTACTTCTTTAGTAAAAAAAAAACATGACTAAATAATCCTTAGATGTCGATATAATTACAAAGTAAAAAAAAAAAACAAAGCTCTCGATAATAGGATAGTACCAAAATGTATAGGTGTACCTTTTTTTCCCGCTATACATCTCCTATAAGCAATTTTGCAGTTATATATAACAGTAGTAATATAGGTTTGCTTGAAAGGAAAGTGACCTAATTGATTCGAATTAACGGCCGAAGTTGCCTCATGTTTATGTCTAAGTTGCCATGTTCGTATTTATTTATTTTATTTTTTTAAGTTTCCTCCTTTGCACAAACCTACTCACAAGGTGGTCAGATTCACCCTCATTAATCCAGCATTTTCCTATGATGAGAATTGCTGCAGTTTTCTGCTATTCTCCATCTTTTTTCACCTTTCATTCCCTTTCGACACGTTTTTTCCTTCTTTCCCCACTGACCGTTCCCTCATTTACTTCTTTATAAGTTACTGAAAGATTTTACACAGCAAAATTTTAGTTCTATCCCAAAACGGATAACGATAGATGAAATTTTTTGAAAGAGAGCTTTCTGGCATTTCTGCTCACCACAGAAATAATCTATATTATTCTCACCTTTCAGTTGGTTCTGTCACATTCTCAGTTTCCAGATTCGTTTCGTTCACATGATACACCGAAACGATGGAGGTGGAATTTGAATCGTACAATGTTAAGTTATTGATGGCGGAATTATTGCAAAGTTCCGTCGATAACGGGAGAAGTTTAGGGGGGTCCAGACAGAAGATAGCGCCGCAATATATCCAAATAAGAACTGCCTATGGGGAAAAAATAATTACCAAGGTTAAATAAAAACCGGAAACTAAAACTGAAAGGTTCTTCACTAGTTTAAACGGGACAAGTGTAGATTTAGCGGGACATCCAGGTCAAAATTACTAAAACCACCATGGTATGGTCCCAAAATGGTACATTGAACCACTACAAGTTGTCAGTATGTACTTGGGAGTTTCTCGACATTTGACGTGTCCCTTTGCTGTTGCCAAGGCACCGGGTGCTTGTTTGTCACTGAGTTTTGCGACTATGGTGTGGTTTTAAAACATGAGGGGGCGGGGGGAGTCCCAGGGTCTAATGTTGAGTTTGCACACGTGTGAGATTTAATGTATTATGCTGTGTTAGTAACGTAAGAAACCCAGAGTGAGGTTTTACAAAGTTGAGGAGGAAGTAGTATCAAAGATGCATGAAGCAAAGACCAAAACTAAGTTAAATTACATGGAGTGGGTAGACAAAGGTTAGTATAAAAGACCCGCGAAATTTTCACGAATTCGATTCTGCGTGATGCGAATGACACGGATGTGTCTCATCTTTAGATATGGCAGGAGGTGGATCACAATATATAGGTTTGCTTAAAGAGTGATGAGAAAGTGAGACTTTTTGAAGGCGAAGGCGGAGGTAGAGTCTAAGAAGACAAAGTAGAACGAAGTTCCAGGCTTGTATTGCCTGTTGCTGATCCAGATCCAAACACTCGATTAATATCTTGACCTTTACTAATGCTGTTTCTCTCTCATAATCTCATGACTCATCACTTTATCCACTCGGGTGCTGTGATCCACCTAATATCAAAACCGTTGCCCACATCCCAAAAAGCCTTTAATGAGCATCTCATAATCTGAATTTTCCAAAAATTGAGCACGAAATTGTCTAAAGATTAAATGTAAATATCAAAAATAGCCAAAGCTCTCCTAATACAGCTGCGTTTTGGGTCAAGTTTTTTCCATGGTGTTATGACAAACATTAGCAGAAAATGCAATGTGAATATAAAGAATCTAAATGCCATATGTGAAGAAACGTCTTCTGACCAAAAAGTCGTTATGACCTAACGACCTTCAAAACTTTCCATAATTCCCGGAGTAACCTCGGGGGGACCTTGACAATTCTTTCACTCGAAAGAGAATGTAAACACCTTAAGGGTTTCAAATTTCGTTAGAATCGGCCCAATAGTTATGATGTTACTGCCAAAACAAAATTATTTATGGGCTAACCTTGGGATGATTTTGGCAATTATATTATTTTAAAGAGAATGTAAACAATATAAGATCTTCAAATTTCGTTAGAATCAGCATACTATTTATGATGTTATTGCCCCCCTCCCAAATAATTCCCAGCTTGCTTTTTAATGGAATTTGAAGATGTGCTTGCTATTTTTAATATCACTTCATAAATTCAATCTTTTCCAGCTTGAGCATCAGCTATTTGTTCTTCATTTTCTTCAGGAGAGAAAATTATTTCACTTGATGGCATTGAAACATTGGCCTACTTATAGTAAGCAGCTCTTCTTCCTTCACCTTCTTGTAGCTTTTACTTATTGACTTGTCTATTTTACTCAAATTGATCTCGAAAGCAAACCGGATGTGGTCCAAAAGAAGTAATCATTTCTCTCTGACCTTTAATGAAAAGTTCCTTCATAGAGATCTTTATCTCCATAGTGAATTTAAATTAATTTGAGTTTCGATTATGCAACCAGGGCAGCCAAATTCACAACAAAAAACAATTTTACACTTGCGCCTGAGGATATCAACAGGTTGTCTTAGGTCTGTAGCTCTCCTCTCCCAAGGGATATGTTTTACGACTGCTCCCTTTTCTTTTGGATCTGTTTAAGATTGTGACTCTTGAATTTACAACAGGGGCTAGAAAAGAACTGTTCTCTCGTTTCCACTTTTCAAGTACTTTAGGGTAAATATCCTTGGCAAGATTGGCTGCTGGGTAGTTTCTCACATCCACATTTCAGAACGTCAACCAGAGTTTGGAATTGAGATGGCAAAAACTCTGCTATTTTCAATTTAGGTGTTCAAATGTGTGAATGTGGCCAGTCTTGTCCTAATTTTAAAAGCAATTGTAAGTCAAATCCCACTGGTACGATTGTAGTACTGAACGCCACGTAATCTTCAGCACACTGATGAATATGTTTCAAATGGTGAAATAAGAAAAAAAGTGAAATAGATATAATTATTAATATAATAATAGTCATTTAATTCCACAAGGTGACAAAAATAAGTCAAAACCTTTAAGTAGCTAATCGAGTAGAACTAAAATTATATTAAAATAAAAAAATAACTTTAGGATTCATAAGTAGGGCTGCAAATTTTGAGCACCCCTCATTTATGTAATTAGAACTTTGAAAATATTGACACACACTAATAGCACAGAAATTCCATAGTATAGCATAATATACCATAGCAGATTAGAGCATAGTATATCATAGAATATTATTAAATATCATAGTATAGCATAGCACAGCGTTGCATAAAATAGCATAACATAGCATAGTATATTATAGCATAGTATAGCATAGCATAGTCTAGCCTAGCCTAAAATAGCATAGTATAGCCACCTACTTTAGCATAGCATAGTAGAGAATAGCCTAGCATAGCGCACTATTGTCTAGCATAGCATATCTTAGTATAGGATAGCATATCATAGCCAAGCATAACTATTTTAGCCTAGTATAGCCAAGCCTAGCCAAACATAGGATAACCTAGCCTAAAATAGAATAGCTTAGCTGTGCCAGGCCTAACCTAGCCTAGCTTAGTATAATCTAGCTAGTGTAGTATAGCCTAATTCATCCTACCTTAGCTAAGTATAGCCTAGCCTATCGTATCCTAGTATAGCCTGTCCTACCTTAGTAGAGCCTAGTCTAACCTAGCATATTATGATATAGCCCTGCTTAGCCTAGCCTAGTATAGCCTTGCCTAGTGTAGCCTAGTTTACTATAGCCTAGTCTAGCCTAGCCAGGTATGGCTTAGCATTGCATGCCAGAGCCTAGCCTAGCGTCGCCTAGCCTAGGATAACCAAGCTAGAATAGGCTACTATAGCCTAGCCAACATATCCTTGCATACGATAGCCTAGCATACTATAGGCTAGCTTTGTATATCCTATCCTAGCATAACCACACTTAACATAATATAGCCAAGCTTATCATATTATAGCCTAGTCTAGTATATCCTAGATTATTATAGCATACCATATCCCAGACTAGAATAACCTTGTGTAGCTTAGCCTATTATAGCCTTGGTTAGCTAGCCTATCGTAACCTAACAGTATTACCTAGCCTAGCCTAGCAGAGCAGAGCATTGCCCTTTCTAGCCTATTATACTTTGCCTACCTTAGTTTAGCATAGTATAGCCTTGTCTAGCTAGTATATCTTAGCTTAGCCTAGCATAGTATAACATAGCCTAGAATTAAGTATCCTAGACAAGTATAGCCTATACTATCCTATTATACCCTAGTCAAGCATAGCTTAGTATTGTCTAGCCTAACATACTATATGCTATCCTAGCATGGCATTTTATAGCCTAAATTAACATAGTATATCTTACCCTTGTACATTATATCTTAGCATAAATTAACATACTATAGCCTAGCATATAATAGCCTAGCATAGTATATCCTATGATAGGCTTGCCTAGCAGAGTGTAACATATTATAGCCTAGTCTAGTCTAGCAGAGTATTGACCGAATAGTTATGATGTTATTGCCAAAACAAAATAATTCCTGGGCTAATCTTGGGAAGACTTTGGCAATTATATAATTCGGAAGAGAATGTAAAACAACATAAGGTTTTTAAATATCGTTAGAATCGGCTGAATAGTTATGATGTTATTACAAAAAAAAAGAAAAGCAAAACGGGGACCTACCGATCGATCGACATAGTGAGATGTAGAGTCGATCGCGGCTAGACTCGCACGCGACTAAAAATGACGTTATTGTTAGATTGACTATTGTTTTATTTGTCAAGATATTATTTGCAGATTTTTAATTAGTAGGAATACATAGTCTTCAACTCAACTACATAAACAAATATAACAAATTTAAACAACTTATATAAAGTAATTTTTAAAAAATATAATGAAGGGAAATTAGATAAAACATAATTTTAAATTAGAATTGTCCAATAACTACTACTGAACAAAGGAACCCTTCTTATGAATAACTTCGAAATCTGTTATCTAATGATGAAGTCAGTTTCCCTGCCATCGGCAGAAACATTCCTTGCAACATCTTAGATGGCTTCCCAAAGGACATTGGTGTTAAATTGCCTTTCATCCAGGTAAATGTCTTACTTCAGGATGCCCCACAAGTTTCCTATTAGATTTAGGTTGCAACTGTTGGGAGGTCAGAATGTGTTGTGGCAACGTACCTACGAATCCCTTCGACTCAAAACAATTCTTGAAAAAACTTGTAGGCTTGACAAGGAACATTATCCTGCATGATGACAAGTGAATTCCTCATCCTGGCTGTCTGTCTCTTGAACCAAGGTAGGAAGGTTTTTTTTCCACCCATAATTCGTAGTACGCCTTCCAGTCAGTTCATTTTGATGCCATTATCTACTTTGAAGGTCTTATTGGTTTATCTCCAACTATTGAAGCCTAAATCATCAACCCTCCTCATTTTTGTCTCCTTGGCGAATGATTCCTCTGCCGTTTATTGACCACCCAGTTTGTTGCCCAACCATCCAAATTGACTCTTGATTCTGAGTGAAAATAACTTCGATAACCTCAGTTTTCATGTATGTCTGGGTCCAAAACACGCGTTTTTCTTTGTCTTTGGTTAGGACGGGTCTTTAGTCTTATTCTTAACTGTATAAAATTTCCTGTGAACCTTCTTACACTTTGTTTCTGTTGAGATGGAAGGAGTTCCAGCAGCTTGAAAAATGTCTTTGCTGTTAACATGAGAATAAGAGTTCGAAATTATGGTTGAACCCTTTTCCTTCTTGGCTGAAATAAATTCTGTTCCATTTTCTTCACACTACGATGACCGCGCTTCAAATCTTTTCAATTTGGTGATAAGACTTTCTTTTACTTAATTCCTTCACGATATATTTCTTCTCTTCTTGGGAAAGTTCCTTTTTCCTATATCGGAAATGACTTCTTGCAAAAAAAGGGTAGTTGTAATCGAATTGAAGAAAATCGACTATAAACAATCTAATACCTGAGCTAAATAGGGTTGTGACTATCTAATAAATTGTTTCTTCTTACATTCCTAAACATATCTAAAACAAAAAGATTCAGAAACCTTATCTAGAAAAGATGAAACGCTGAAGAGTTATTGCATATAATCTCTAGATACAATATATATATGTATATATATATATATATATATATATATATATATATATATATATATATATATATATATATATATATATATATATATATATATATATATATATATATATATATATATATATATATAATATATATATATGTACCACGGAAGGAAACTGAATAAAAAGCGGATTGGAGTTAGTACTTTCGTCTATTCGACATTTTCAAACTCAATGGTAAAATTAATAGGTTTTTACGAGGTTCTATTGTCTCTAATTTACAATTAGAAAATGTGTTTTTTTGGCTATATTCATACATTTTTATAGAAAGTACTTTGGATAGCATTAAAATGTTGACCTCATACGGAAACGTGTTCTGTATAAATACTGGGTGTCTTATTTTTCTTACCATTGAGTTTGAAAATGTCGAATAGACGAAAGTACTAACTCCAATCCGCTTTTTATTCAGTTTCCTTCCGTGGTACATATTTATATTTATAGTTATCACGCGCTAACTTTCGTTGTATTTTCCATATATATATATATATATATATATATATATATATATATATATATATATATATATGTCTTTGAATGCACAAATAAAGGTTATTGTGATCAGTTTATGACTCCAATGCGATCGTGCAGAAGGGATGTTGAAGTATACTTACGCTTGAACTTAGAAAACCAGCCCAAGCTCCCTTTGAGTTGCTGGACGGAAAGCACATTCCAAGGATGTAGACGCCGTACATTGAGCCAAATGCGATACCCCCCACAGTGAAGACGAGCTGGATTAGGCTTGCCGTTTTGGAGGCAAGAAACGCCATACCGATGAAGGCAAGGCCAATAATGCAGGCTTTTGCAAAGAGAACGAAGAGGAACGATTATTTTGCTCTTTTTAATGAAAAGCAATGAAAGTCCATCCATCGATAAATAAGAGGAGGGTAGACTGTCTAATCATTCTAGAATGTCATAAAATTAAGATACATAAGAGTGCGAATGAAAGATAAAAGACATGACTCTGGCCTATGTTTCAATGCTTAAACAAAGTACATGAAGATTATTTAATAATATTTGAGGAATACAGATGATAAACTATCAGGAAATATACATTTAAAATTAAACCTCCTTAATAAAGCTAATCTTTTCTCAAAATCCCATAAACAACTGGTAATAAATGTTACCAACAAACAGCAAATGGAAACACTTTAAGGGATAAAGTAAACTTGAACGCAATGAAAGAAACTCAAAACAAGAGGTTTAACCAGTGAAAGGGAGATGAAGAAAGGTGAACAAGACAAAATGCATACAAAGAAGTAGGATTAAAATTGAAATTGATGTTCAGCAAAATTGAAGAAATGAATTAATGAATCGGGTAATGGAACTCCAACTTGAGTTGAATAAAGCTTAATACCTGAATGCATTCCGTCGAAATTCAAAACTTATTCCTATATTTAAGCTTTCTCACTTTGTCTTCAAATTTGTCCCATTATTTTGGTCGAGGGTTAAAGAGAAACTAAATTTTTGTCGTCCAATTGACAAGTGTATTTTTGTCTTTCCCGATGATTTTTTTCCTTCTGGATTCGGCAGCGGGTCGGCTGATTCTCTTAGCCTCTTTTAAATTGAATGTCAAGAAAAAGTGCATAAAAAAATGGCAAAGTACTTAGGGTTTTGTTTATTAAAACTGCCGTTCTTGGTTTGACGTCGGCGAAGAACTTTTTCTTGGATAAATAATCGTTCCAAACGATGGCAGCTTGTGCGTTTACCACGGACGAAAATGTACTGGAATCGAGATGTGTTAACTGAATTGTTTTCAATAAAATAAGAAGAAAAGTTTAACCTCACATACAATTGATATGTATTTAGGGTGAGGCGACATGGCTAAAATATGTCATCCTTTCTATTTATCGTATCCTTCATCATCCATTTGTTTCCTTCTAATTCGTTCTTCAGAGAGTGAGAAAAAACCCTCGGGGCTGACAACAATTCCTCCCACCCATCTCCAAGTTTCTCTCAACCTCTGTCTCAATCTCTATCTTAACCACTATCTAAATCTTAATATATTCCCCCCCCCCCTCTCTCTCTCTCTCTCTCTCTCTCTCTCTCTATATATATATATATATATATATATATATATATATATATATATATATATATATCCTTTATCTTCCACCACTTTCCCACAAAAGTGTGATGATCGGTGCACATCAACACCTTATTAACCAGATATAACACCGTGTTTAAATAACTCGTGTTTTAAACATAGAAGTATGTTGGCTATGATTGCATAGCTTAGTTTTTCTCTTGATTTCTTACTGATGCACCGTTAATTGCCTTTTCCGTGCCTCCATCAAGACAGAAATTACCAATTAATGGTTTACTAATTGCCCTAAATTTCAACATCAAGTCTATTTAATCTATCTCCATCCAAACTATTGTTAATTATCTTGTTTTTAAAAATTTAATTTCAGTCCACCATTGAGAAGGATTTGTTCTGCATAGCTGTAATCCATCTGGACTTAAAGCTCACAATAGGATATCGTCAGCAACGCAAAAGGGATCAAATAACTCCCATTAATTCTAATGCCCTTTTTATTCCATGAATAGTTCTAATTATTTTTTCTAGCGCTGTTATGTACAGTTGTGGGGTAAAAGGTCTCTCCTTTCTCACTTTGAATTTATTTGTATTTTTTTACTCTCAATAACATGATTGCCTTTACGCATCTTATATATAAGATAAGGAACCATTCTATGTAACATCTTCATTATCATTACTCACTCTATAATTTGAGAAGGGGATTTTTTAGAGTATTTGAATAATAATTTCATCTTCGTTTGGTTATGACTTATGTTTTTTTATCAAAGTTATTTTTAATAATTCTTTTAGAATATCAAAAAATAAAATGGTGAAGTTCAGAAATAATTAAAAGTATCGAAATTTTGTGAATTTTTTAAAACCCAAAGAATTACAAATGGTGAAGTTCAGAAAATTTATTTGTATATATCTTCTATTTTATAACTCTATATTTTAGCAACGTGATATTTTGAAAGCGGGGAAATTTAGTTTAGAGTTGCTTTTTAAAATTATTATAATTGGCGAAGTTCAGAAAATTTATAAAAATTTAACCATGGCTGCTTTTTTTTAGATTTTAAATTTTAATCTTCGTAGCGAAGCGCAAGCTCCCCCCGTAAGGGGGAGTGGCCAAGCCATTGCCTGGTTTATCAATATTTCAATTAAATAAAATGTAATTAATTTTTTTTATTGAAAATCGGCATTTTGCCTATATCTCCACATTAGAGACACCATATATAAAAACTAAAACCTAGTCATTCATTACTGAGTTAATATTAATACCAGGAAATGGCTTCGCCACTCCCCCTTACGGGGGGGCCTTGCGCTTCGCTACGAAGATTAAAATTTAAAATCCATTAAAAGCAGCCATGGTTAAATTTTTATCAATTGTCTGAACTTCGCCAATTATAATAATTTTAAAAAGCAACTCTAAACTAAATTTTCCCCCTTTCAAAATATCACGTTGCTAAAATATAGTTATAGAAGAAGAACATATTTAAAAATAAATTTTCTGAGCTTTACCATTTGTAATTCTTTGGGTTTTAAAAAATTCATAGAATTTCGGGACTTTTATTTATTTCTGAACTTCACCATTTTATTTTTTGATATTCTAAAAGAATTATTAGAAATAACTTTGATAAAAAAACATAAGTCATAACCAAACGAAGATGAAATTATTATTCAAATACTCCAAAAAATCCCCTTCTTAAATTATAGAGTGAGTGATAACATCTTCAATGCGATTTACGCCCTTTGTGATGCCAAGTTCGATGCGAGAATCACCCGATGAACCGGATTCATGAACTCTAAATTTCTGTTTATTTGAGCACATTCATTTATGGGATTTAGGAACTTTCGCCTAAAGATCTTTCGTCTAAATGAACTTTGGTCTAAAGAACTTTGGTCTAAAGGAACTTTGGTCTAAAGGAACTTTGGTCTAAAGAAACTTTGGTCTAAAGGAACTTTAGTCTAAAGAAACTTTAGTCTGAATAACTTTAGTCTAAAGGAACTTTGGTCTACCCTTTTTTATTGAACATATATAAATATCGTTCAAAGCTAATGTAATTATTTCATCACAAAATTCTAAAAAAATGTTTACAAATTTGAAATGTTTACAAATTTACACCTTCGAATTAAATTCATTTAAGTATTTATATATGTCTATATACATTATGCAAAATAAATATATGCAGAAATTTACAGCTCAAGGAATGCACTTTTTGACGAAAGTCCCTTTAGATCAAAGTTCCTTTGGACCTAAGTTCCTTTAGACCAAGGATTCTTAACCTGGGGTCCATGGATGGATTTCAAGGGGTTAGTGAGGGTCAGATTAAAAAAAAGAAATAGATGGGTTTCACTAAAATAAACTAGCTAACCAGAGAGAAAGTAGTATTTGTGGTATATTTGAGAAGGATAAAAATAATTTTGTTTAATTTGCATAAGATGACTGTATTTCTTTTATTTGAATGAGTAGAATTTACTTTTAAATTGATTGTTTACTTTATCTATACTTTTGTATGCTATAGGCCTACATGTATGAGGCAATCCTAATTATATTATGTTAATAAAATAAAGTACATATATTAATTGCATGCAAAGTTGTTTTTATGACTTTTATTTGAAAATTTCCTTGGAGGGGGTCCAGGGTTTTTATCACCTTCTTAAAGGGGTCCATGACACAATAAAGGTTAAGAACCCCTGCTGTAGACCAAAGTTCCTTTAGACCAAAGTTCTTAGACAAAATTTATTTAGACTAAAGGACTTTAGACGAAAGTGCCGTATCCCCATTTATGATGCGCTGTTCCCTCAGGGAAGATCGCACGATGTAACGTTAATATATCCAAGAAGGACCGATTTGTACAGCAGGAGATTTTTCACTTAAGTTACCGAGAATATGAGCTTAAATGCGTCTCGCCAGACTACCACAGTTCGCTACAGAGAAGTGGGGCTCATAATACGCTCTCCTGATAAGAAACCACTCACTAATAAGTAAAAAAGAATAAAGCAGCTAGGTTGGCCGTTGCTACTGAACATGTCCTGTGGAATGCTAAGAACGGTGAAAACTGTTTTTTAGTAGCGAAAGTAAATTTAATTTGTTCTGATCGGATAGAAACTAGAATGCAAGGCATCGTGCAGGGAAAAGATAGAATCCTAAATGACCAAAAGGACGGTTAAATTATAAGGTATCTTATGGTGTGGAGAATATTTTCAAGAACAGTAGTCTATCAGCTCGTCTGTTTACGCGGGCAAAGTAAACGCTGAGATACACGATAAACTGCTTCATGAGCATGTTGATACCCTATCCCCGAACATCATGAGTACACGAGCTTATTTTCATGCAGGGCAATACTCAGTGCGACACGGCAAAGGGGAGGAAGCTGCTCTTGTATGCTGAAAATATCGACGTGATCAACGTGCCTGCGCAAAGTCTGATTTGAAACCCGATTAAAGACTTATGGAAGATACATGGTGACGTTTTGGGTCGGAAACCGATGAATGTTGCAGATCTGTGGCATTGATTGAGAGGAGAATGGAATGTAATCACGGCCGAACGATGCGCCAAATTGGCTAAGACCTGCGGCCGAAGATTTGCTTAAGACAGTCACAACAAGAGGCTTACATACATACTTCATATTAATATTTTGTTCTATCGTCTATGAGATAATTATGTTTTTTTTATTGTCATGTCTGCATTTTTACTTACCGTTCTCTAGTTTTGGACGCATCTCTTTTTTTTAAATACACATTACTTTCCTAGTAATATCTATTTATCAGCTGTTCTAGGAAATAAAACTTGGAGTCTCTTAGTTCTCCATTTACTTAATGATGTACTATCCTCTCTTTGTTCTCCAATTTACCTACCGATTAATTATGTTCTATTTGAGGTCCAATTTCCCTACTGATTGATTATCGTGTCTTTGTTCTCCAATTTACCTACTGAATGATTATCGTCTCATTTTTCTCCTAGTTACCATACGAGTTATTATCGTCTCTTTGTTCCCGAATTTACCTAAAGATTGATTATCGTGTCTTTGTTCTCAAACTTACCTACTCATTGATTATCATCTCTTTGTTCTCCTATTTACCTAATAATTTATGATCCTCTCTTTGTTCTCCAATTTACATATTGATTGATTATTATCTTTTTGTTCCCTAATTTACCTAATGATTGAGTATCGTCTCTTTGTTGTCCTATGTACTTTCTGATTGATTATCGTCTCTTTGTTTTCCTATTTACCTAATGATTGATCATCGTATCTTTCTTTTCCAATTTAACTACTGACTGATAATTATCGTCTCTTTTTTCCCCACTTTACCTAACAATTGATTATCGTCTCTTTGTGACTCCAATTTATCTACTGATTGATTATATTCTCATTGTTCACCAATTTACCCAATGATTTATCATCGTTTCTTTGTTCTTGAATTTAACTACTGATTGGTTATCGTCTCTTTGTTCGCGAATTTACCTACTGATTGATTATTGTCTCTTTGTTCTCTAATTTACCTAATGATTCCCCATCGTAATTTTACCTTACAATTTACCTACTGATTGATTATCATCTCTTTGTTCATGAATTTACCTACTGATTTTCATCGTCTCTTTGTTCTCCAATTTAACTACTTATTCATTCTCTCGTTTTTTGTCCTCCTATTTTGCACCAAAATATCTCATAGCCAGTTTGTAAGTATGTATGCTATATATATGTTGGAGTTAGGTATTCCACTTCTTTATTTTAGTGTGCTGTTGTTGGTGGGCTTGTGTGATATGAATGGAAGAGCCATATATATGATGTTTATTGCTTTGATATTTTTATGAATGGTCTAATGTTACAATACATAACAAATACTAGACCTCGTGTGTGTGTGTCTCGTTTCTTCTTTAATAAGAGTTGAAACGTTCTTATGAATTTACACGAATACTTTATGATGGGTAAATATTTACATTTAAAATCTTGAGTCTACATAAAAGTGAAGGTAAAGCCATTCTTTTATTGTACAATGAAGAATTTAATATTTCCATGGCGCTTGCGTGCGAAAGGGTGCGCGCAGTTTGAAAGGCACTAACACTCCATGTCTCTCAAATTATTTAATAACCTTTTTCCTGTTTATTCCTTAAGATATTTTTGTCCATTCACTCACTATTTTATCTATAGAATCAAATTGATGGAACCACTATCAAAATATTCATCTAATCTGCTACATTATGATATAATTTTGGTATTTTTGGTTATTTTAGTGTTGATATAAGCAAACATCAACTTTTGGTTTAACGTTCTATATTCTTGAATATTGGGATGGATGATCATTCAAATTCAGTAGCAAAAATTCACAAAGTTTAAATACTGACCTGAGAGTTGTAGCAATAAGTGTAGCCACAAATATTCCGGCAAGTCCAGGGAAGAAGCTCAACTTATCGACTACAAAGTAGGATAAAATCTCTTCTTTTTTCTTGATATTGCCTTGCATAAGAGGGTCACAGCCGGCATAGCTGGCGTAGACTGCCAAAGCGCCGAACAAAATGATCGCGTGAATGCCGATCATCCCGACAGCATTGATGGCCAGAACTCTGCGTAAATGAGCACTAGTTTTAATTTACCACAAAACCAGTCTCCAGCTAAGTACTTAAAAAGCATGATTATATACATATTTATAGCCTTTCAGGGGTCGGTCTTTGTTAGAGGGTGACAATGCTGGGGTGCTCATGCAGATTCATATGTCCTATATGACACATACAAATAGGTGGTAACACATATATTCGGATTTGGAATTGGTATTCATTAGCGATTGTGCGTCTGATATCTCGTCTAGTCCTTGGCCGTATCCAAATCACTGTTACCAAGGTAACAGGACAAATGCGCACAGTGCCCTAAAAAACTCACCTAAGGAATTCTTAGAACGCCTTCTAAGGGGCCCCCATTTATTTCAAAATGAACTAAAATGCAAGAGATATGTAGCCCCCCCCCACCACACACACTTCCAACTCCCCTGACCTCAAATATTCTTCTCTTTTGCCGTTAAGACTTAGTCTGTTACGCATTTAACTTCTATTTTCACAATTTTCTTTACGTCTTAATTTTCAAAGAAATCTGCCGGTGATTTTCTCGTCAGTCTGCGCTTAATAAATTAATAAAATCTCGGATAGAAATAAGCTTCAGAAAATATCCAATATTTTCATAATACAAAAATCATCCCGGGATATTTAAGTAGAGTTTTGCGATCTCGAAATCGGCAATATTTTGAAAGACTTCCAATTTGCAGCCACATATCAAGCAGCATTCGAACTGGCGCTCCTTTGGAATCGCCCTCGAAGTTTGATGTTCTTATATATGCCCTCTATCGAGAGGTTTGATGTTCTTATGTGCGCTCTACAGAGATATTTGATCTTCTTATAAACACTCTACCAAGATGTATGATGTTCTTATATGCACTCTACCGAGATGTTTGATGTTTTTTTATATGCGCTCTACCGAGATGTTTTGTGTACCAAATCTAACTCTTCTTCCAGACACCGTTGTTTCGATACTTCGCAAGCGACAGTGACTTGGGGCAACATGAAGCGACTTCAGATCTGATGCCTCTCGAAAGGTTTCCAGCTGCGCCGTCAACACATTTGTAGTGATTGTTGAAAAGCAGCTCAAAACTGCTCGCGGGGAGTTCGGTCAAGATGTCAAAACAAAATCGGGCCAATAATACACTCTGCCGTCATGGGGTACAATATTGTAGCGTTAAAAAGTGTCCTTGTTGAAAAAAAGAACCCATCGCGGACGTGCTTCTTTTGTTTGCTAAGAGGCAGTTAGATAAGTTAGGCACCCTATCTCTCGGCCCAACCCACCTCCTCAACGCCATTCTACCGTTCGCTCTGGTAAAGTACCGGTGCGGTTACCACCCAAAGCAAAACACATACAAATGCCACCTAAACTTGAGCGATACAGACATTTGCTATCGCTGCCACCAAGAACTAAAGTTCAACACCTTGGTATTTACAACCTACCAGGCACAAGTATCACTGAGACAAAACCTGCAAATACACAGAGTAATGGACCTCTATAGGGAAACCGATTGGGGGAGTTCTTCTTGGCCGAGCGACCGAAAGCTCGTTTGCACGCCAACCACACGGGCCGATAGCTTTCGGTCGCTCAAAGAAGGAAGGTTGGGCTTTTCCATTTGTATCTTCTCCGTCCTTACAGGCACGGTTTCATTGGGTCGTGATCTTTGGAGGTGCGAACGTAAAAGTTAAATAGATAATATGTGGAAAAGATTTGGATCAGAGTCAGTTAGTGCTCACTCCTTTATGAGATGCTGTTATTTATTATCAATGCTGTGTAAAATAACCCTTATTCATGATCACTACACAGAGGGAGGAATTCAGGTTAGCCCTCTCGCCCCCCCCTCCTTCAATTTTTATCCTGGATCTGCCACTGTTCTTGGATGCTGGCATCAGGGATTGACCATAGTTGAGGTCAACTTAAGCAATTGCCATAGCTAGTGGACTGATCTTATTTTGTATGATGAGACCAAGCTTGAGTCCTTTGGTCTCGATAACCATGGTCAAAGAAGAATAAAAAGAAGAAAGGAAAAGAAAAGAAATGGAAAAAAGAAAAGAAAAAGAAAAAAAGAAAAAAGAAAAGAAAAGGAAAAGAAAAATAAAAGGAAAGGGAACATAAAAGAAAAAGAAAAGGAAAAGAGAAAGTAAAGGGAAAAGAAAAAGAAAAGGAAAAGAAAAAAGAAAGGGAAAAGAAAAGAAAAAGGAAAATAAAGAAGAAGAAGAAGAAGAAGAAGAAGAAGAAGAATGGGGTGTACAAACCAGAGAACACCGTCCCAATCATAAAATATGATGACAGCGATATAATGGTATGGGGCTATCCCCCTTCCCCCCCTCGTTATGGTACAGAAGTATTTCAATGAATGCTTGAGCAGAAATGTTTTCCAGATTATTACTTCCATACATTTTCCACCCCAATTCAAGCTTAAATCTTATTACTAATTAATCCTTGATACGAGAGACTAAGAATACGAGGCTATTTTGCTATCTACGCGTCGTAGAGAACGCCTAAAGTCAACCACACCGATGGACAAGAATGTTGAAGGATGAAGTTGAGCTGGATAGAGAGAGGGGGGGGGGGGTAGGATGATAATGACGATACAGTGGATGTGGCGGTGATGTTGTTCCATCCGTTTATTAACTACAGTTTTTAATGCCTTTTTTCCTTTCTACGTTTGCAACCATGGATGATGTAAGG
The DNA here is from genome assembly GCA_963969495.1 of Ceratothoa steindachneri. Lineage (NCBI taxonomy): Eukaryota > Metazoa > Arthropoda > Malacostraca > Isopoda > Cymothoidae > Ceratothoa > Ceratothoa steindachneri. The sequence continues at coordinate 70,030,414 of OZ018328.1, read as the reverse complement.
CAAAATCGGTTATGGGTATAGTCGTAAGTCCTTGATTCAGATCGACTACTCTTGGGCAAGTTCCACAGGTTGTATGGGTCCGTGGTTTGGATCGCACGTATAACTGTAGGTTCTTCGTCCATACCCTTAAGAGCTCAATGAAGGCCGATAAAACAACCAACTTTTCATATCTTTTGCGTTAGTCAACTTTTCCTCGATATTTGCTCTTTTATCCTCCAGTATACCTGCCCGAACCAACCCTTAAATATGTGGTTGAAATTTAATACATTACAATCTAATGGGTGAACGCCCCCGGGGCCAGATCCTACAGCAGCTAGCGCTCGATCAATAGAATACTCGTTGGTCTGCCAACGTGGCGGTACCGGGTTCGATCCCGGCATGAGCGGACACAAACGTCAGCGCACGCAGAGATCTGGCTACCGATTGGTGGACGCGCTGTGCTCATCAGCCCTGTACTCGGGTGTGTAGATTTTGCCCTTATCATCGCACACATAGCCAATTATAACACTGCTTTCTTTCCTCTCCCGTCTTCACAGCACAACACACATTCTGTTTCAAGTAATCCTGGCGATGGGGATCTAGATCCACATACCTCTGACGTGGAACAGGTCCCTCTCCCCCGGGGCGACGAAGGTCCCACTTGAACGCTGTTTGGTTTCAAAACGCAATACTTCCCGGCACCTCTCCCCCAAAGAAGACCGGCCCCTGTTGCCCCAGGGCCACCATCGATTGTCATACTGACCTTTATGTCTATTTCATTATCCGGTCGGGATCCGCCTGGATAAAGGTAGGTTGGCGAACGGCGGGTAACCTTCGGGCTCCCCCCTCCCGGGATGTATTTGTGCTTGCTAGGGCATACGGGCATGGGGTGGGAGTAGCTTTTAACCCCGGTGATGCTCACCCACACCACCTTATAGGAAAACTGTTACACTTTGTGAAGGAAGAGTAAATAAACAATTTAAAGTGGAGGAATTGGGGTATCTTACTTTCTGGCATCGCTCAACGTGGGCACCGCGCACACTCGCTGCAACACAATCTGGGCGATTCCGAATAATTCCCCGTACATGAACATTCCCATCATGAACGTATTGTAAAGGTTGTGTCTCTCGTACACACTCGGATTCAAACTGCGGAAAAGAAACGCTTGAAAAGTATTAAGAAAAATGTCCATTAATTACTCTAAATTGACGCCCTTAAGGGGGTCTTAGGTGTAGCATTGGGGGTTATGCTGTAAATGACATCTGTAGAATTGCATGCCCTTCTAGCCCTAATACCCAGGGTAGCATCTTATTCCGGCCCCGATGTTTGCGAGAGGATCTTCCACACATTTTTCACTCCGTCATTTTATTTATAGATCTCTCCTAACAAGATGAGATGCCCTCATTGGTTTGTGCTTTAAATAATAAAAGGAATGTTCATTATAAGTAATTATATTCTTTGAATTAGTTTCAGGAAGCTTCCTATGCGCCGAACTGACCGAATAAGGACATCTAATCGCCCCATCTCATCACCGATCCAACTCAACTAACTACACTAAAAATTGAAATATACACTTTACACCTAAATAACCACACTTTTAATCAGTTTACCCTGAAATTGAAATACAAAACGGTAAAATGAAATTAAAGTAAAAAAGAAGAAGAAAGATAGAGAGGGAAAAACGTTTATTTTAAGGAAATTCCACGTTAATATTCGATAGGAGTCGTTGGAGCAAAATTTATGACTATTCTGAGAATTTGTTCATGGTTGTTAAGGTATTTCTAGTCGTTCGACTCTATAAATTACTATGTCAATCCGTAGGTCGATCGGTCGGGTGGTAAACATTTTAGTTTTCAATGAGTTTTTGAAAGTTTTGAAGATCGTAAGGTCATAAGTTTGAATAATTGAGACCACGCGACTTAGATCGGTTGACCTTCTTTCAAGTTGGGAGGGGGGGGGTAACTAAAGGGTAGTTAGTTAGGGGCTCATTAAATGGTGGTAAGTTTTAGAAAATAAGGGGGGTAATTAAAGGGTGGTTAGGTGAGTTGGTTCGATTGGGTGGGCGAGGAGTCCCCTTAGACACTTACCTGCCCATTTGGGAGTGATTGTTTGGTGCGTAGTTAATAGCACCGCCTCCTTCAATTGTGAACGATACCGCCCGACTAGACAATGAAGTTCACATAAAGATAAGAAAAAATGACTAGCGAATCAGATTTTACTGCGATACCGTTTCTCGTTGGTAAAAGAGAGGGCAGGGAGAGTCGTAATACCGTTTTGCACCAGCCAACGATCAAGGAACCATTTGTGGCCCGAGGGAGTGTCATCCGTTCTTTGGCGAGAGAGTGTGGATTAAACCACCTCAGCGGGTTGCGTAGAAACAAGAGTCTGAAGGGTGAGGTGTTATGTGCGGAGGAGAGCGGTTCTGTGATTAGCTATGATAAAGTGTGTGGATAGAGCTACCTGCTCCCACAGGCCAGATCCGGCGCATCGCTTATGGTGGCAAGCTCCCTACAAACGCTGGAATCTTTTGTGGCCGCCATGGTTTGTACCTGGTACTAGGCGTGGGAGTCCAACGCTTATTCACTAGGTAGTGAGATCTCCTTTTTTGACGTCATAATTCCTGGTATCCATTCTTTTATCCATTACTCCAATTATCTTTTTTGTTGTTTTTCTTTGTCTCTTTTTCTTCCTACTCCCATCTTCGAATAGATTCAAAAGAGGATAAAAGAGGTAAGACCCTCCGCTCATTCCAGTCACCTCTTTTCCCTTCTCTGGCACTCTTCCATCGTAAGATGCCATCGTTGGTTAGATTTACTTTCTTTACCAGTTTAAAATGATCTTTGGTTCCAATCTTTGTCCGAGAGTTTCATTTCTATCCTCAGATCAACAGAGGCCGAATCGAGGGACATTCGATCATAGAAGATTGAACCAAGGATCATTCGTTCAAAGGAGGTTGAACCGAGGGTCATTCGATCATAGAATATTGAACCAAGGATCATTCGATCATAAAAGATTGAACCAAGGATCATTCGTTCAAAAGAGGTTAGACCGAGGGACATTCGATCATAGAAGATTGAACCAAGGATCATTCGTTCAAAGAAGGTTGAACCGAGGGTCATTCGATCATAGAAGATTGAACCAAGGATCATTCGTTCAAAGAAGGTTGAACCGAGGGTCATTCGATCATAGAATATTGAACCAAGGCTCATTCGTTCAAAAGAGGTTAGGCCGAGGGACATTCGATCATAGAAGATTGAACCAAGGATCATTCGTTCAAAGAAGGTTGAACCGAGGGTCATTCGATCATATAAGATTGAACCAAGGCTCATTCGTTCAAAAGAGGTTAGACCGAGGGACATTCGATCATAGAAGATTGATCAAGGATCATTCGTTCAAAGAAGGTTGAACCGAGGGTCATTCGATCATAGAAGATTGAACCAAGGATCATTCGTTCAAAGAAGGTTGAACCGAGGGTCATTCGATCATAGAATATTGAACCAAGGATCATTCGATCATAGAAGATTGAACCAAGGCTTATTCGTTCAAAAGAGGTTGAACCGAGGGACATTCGACCATAGAAGATTGAACCGAGGGTCATTCGATCATAGAATATTGAACCAAGGATCATTCGATCATAGAAGATTGAACCAAGGCTCATTCGTTCAAAAGAGGTTGAACCGAGGGACATTCGACCATAGAAGATTTAACCAAGGGTCATTCGATCATAGAAGATTGAACCAAGGCTCATTCGTTCAAAAGAGGTTAGACCGAGGGACATTCGATCATAGAAGATTGAACCAAGGATCATTCGTTCAAAGGAGGTTGAACCGAGGCTCATTCGATCATAGAAGATTGAACCAAGGCTCATTCGTTCAAAAGAGGTTGAACCGAGGGACATTCGACCATAGAAGATTGAACCAAGGTTCATTCGATGATATAAGATTGAACCAAGGCTCATTCGTTCAAAAGAGGTTAGACCGAGGGACATTCGATCATAGAAGATTGAACCAAGGATCATTCGTTCAAAGGAGGTTGAACCGAGGGTCATTCGATCATAGAAGATTGAACCAAGGATCATTCGTTCAAAGGAGGTTGAACCGAGGCTCATTCGATCATAAAAGATTGAACCAAGGCTCATTCGTTCAAAAGAGGTTGAACCGAGGGACATTCGACCATAGAAGATTGAACCGAGGGTCATTCGATCATAGAAGATTGAACCAAGGATCATTCGTTCAAAGGAGGTTGAACCGAGGCTCATTCGATCATAAAAGATTGAACCAAGGCTCATTCGTTCAAAAGAGGTTGAACCGAGGGACATTCGATCATAGAAGATTGAAGTAAGGATCATTCGTTCAAAGGAGGCTGAACCGAGGGTCATTCGATCATAGAAGATTGAACCAAGGCTCATTCGATCATAGAAGATTGAACCAAGGCTCATTCGTTCAAAAGAGGTTAGACCGAGGGACATTCGATCATAGAAGATTGAACCAAGGATCATTCGTTCAAAGGAGGTTGAACCGAGGGTCATTCGATCATAGAATATTGAACCAAGGCTCATTCGATCATAGAAGATTGAACCAAGGCTCATTCGTTAAAAAGAGGTTGAACCGAGGGACATTCGACCATAGAAGATTGAACCGAGGGTCATTCGATCATAGAAGATTGAACCAAGGCTCATTCGTTCAAAAGAGGTTAGACCGAGGGACATTCGATCATAGAAGATTGAACCAAGGATCATTCGTTCAAAGGAGGTTGAACCGAGGGTCATTCGATCATAGAAGATTGAACCAAGGATCATTCGTTCAAAGAGGTTGAACCGAGACTCATTCGATCATAAAAGATTGAACCAAGGCTCATTCGTTCAAAAGAGGTTGAACCGAGGGACATTCGATCATAGAAGATTGAAGTAAGGATCATTCGTTCAAAGGAGGCTGAACCGAGGGTCATTCGATCATAGAAGATTGAACCAAGGCTCATTCGATCATAGAAGATTGAACCAAGGCTCATTCGTTCAAAAGAGGTTAGACCGAGGGACATTCGATCATAGAAGATTGAACCAAGGATCATTCGTTCAAAGGAGGTTGAACCGAGGGTCATTCGATCATAGAATATTGAACCGAGGGTCATTCGATCATAGAAGATTGAACCAAGGCTCATTCGTTCAAAAGAGGTTGAACCGAGGGACATTTGATCATAGAAGATTGAACCAAGGTTCATTCGTTCAAAAGAGGCTGAACGGAGGGTCTTTCATTCAAAGGAAGCCGGATTTATGGTCCTTCGATCAAATGAGGATGAACCAAGTGTCCTTCTATCACATGAGGACGGGTCAAGGGTCCCTCATTTATGGGAGGCTGAAACAATGTTTTTTCGTTCAAAAATGCCGGGCCGAGGAATTCGAGGATCCTTCGTTAAAAGTAGGCTGAACGGAGTCTTCCGAACTTAAGAGGCTGACCCAAAGATCCTTCTATCATAAGAGGTTGAGCTGAGGTTCCTTCGCTCAAAGGAGGCCGGACAAACATTATTTCGATCAAATGAGAACGTAGCAAGTGTGTTTCAGTCATACCAGACTGAACAGTGGGTGCTACATTCATGAAAGGCTGGAGTGAGGTCATACGATCCAAGGAGGACGTACCCCAAAAGTCCGTAGAATCAAAGTAAGATGAACCGAGGGTCCTTCGATAATAGGAGGTTGAAACTACGGTCCTTCTTTATAGAGGGCTGAACCTACGGCCTTTCGTCCATACGAGGCTGAATCGAGGGTCCTTCGATCAAAAGAGGCAGTAACAATTGTCCTTCGAGCAAAGGAGGCTGAGCCGAATGTCCTTCGATCATAGAAGACTGAATAAAGGGTCCCTTGTTCAAAGGAGGCTGCCCGGAGGGTCCTCGATCATTGGAAGCATATACCGAGAATCTTTCGATCGTATGAGGCATATGCCGAGATCTTTCGATCATATGAGGCATATATCGAGGATCTTTTGATCAAAAGAGGCAGAACCAAGAGTCATTCGATCACAGGATACCAGGTCTAGGATGCTTCGTTAAGGAGTCCAAACCTAGAGACCCTCGAAACGGATAAACTCACTTGAAAAATTCGATCCTTCCTCCTTCGTTCGCCACCTTGATGATGTCTTCGAAGCCCATCTGGTACACGGCCGCGCCGATGATCATGAGGAAACCTCCCATCATGATGAAGAACTGGAAGAAGTCGGTCCACACAACCGCTCGAATCCCGCCCTGCAATAAGGGGGAATTAAATGGAGGCGGAAATCCCCCATGCTACTGAAACCTGGAAGAATCTCTCCCTCCTTCCCTCATCACAGTGTGTACTCTGCAAGAGGATTTCAGGTGTACAAAAGAAGCATTATCCACCTCCAATTTATGTAATAATTGCCTTTAATCAATGATTATTCCATTTTCATTCATATTATTTAACATTTAATCGACAACGACCGTGAACGGGAGTGATTTTTTTGTGAGGGAGGTTGAAATTCATTCTCCAGTCCCAGATTCATAATAATAGGTCCTGTCATAATAGGCGCCTGATAAAATAGTCCCTGGAGAATGACTCCCTTGAATGACTTTATCTTAGGTAGATTGAACTCTCTCTCCTCTTAATTACAGCTCAGATCCTTAGTCTTGAGCACTTTCTTCCCTTTCATCACTTTCAGTCCATATAGGGAGATAAGTTAGTATAGAGTTTCTATTCTCTTACGTGACTTGCTCTTTCCATGTTGGCTGTGGAAGATAGCAAAGGTTAACTGACATATTTTACGCTCTTGTTTTACTAAAATTCAAGAGATTTTTACTTTATTTCATACTATAATTTATAAAAATAGGTTGGGAAAATAAGCTTAATTATTTCAATAAATATATCATCTACATAATACTTACGATGGTCGAATAAACTGTGCACACGCCACCCATCAAAAAGATGTACGTTTTATAGTCTAAGGGGGTCACCGCTGCCAGCGCAAGGGAAGGTGCATAAACGCACACTCCCATGTAAACAATCGCTTGAAAGAGAACAGTGGCGGAGATGAACAAATACAATGGTCGGGATTGAAAGCGCAACCACACATACTGAAAATGAAACAAAAATTGCTTCATCGGAATCAAAAACAAATCTTAACCCTTAGAAAGCCTATGTTGCCACATAAAACTAAAATTTTATGCTACTTTGACTCTTAATATATATATTGATTTAAGGGCTATTATATTTTATATATTTAGTCCAATTCGGGCATGGAAGGGTTAAATAATTATCGCTGGTTGCTGTTTATAAGATGTCATCGGATCTGTGATTCTGATAAAATAGTCAGTGATTACTGAATATATTTTTACCGAGATCATATTATGCGAATTACTTTATATTTATTTAATAGTTTGCATTCTCACATGTAAGCGTACAAGTTATTGCATTTTTAGGGTAGGTATGGTACTAGTAGAACTTGACATTTTAGACTAGATGTCTTTCCTGGTGTTACTTGGAAATACCGAGAATCAAATCTATTCCGATGACTCTTTTCTGCCATGCATTTTCAATTGATCAAGTCGCTCACAACCTCCTAAATTAATCTATTCGATCGCTATTAATGGAGTCAAAAGACTACATGAATACAACTACGTGATTATTCTTCCCAATTTACTCCTCACAGATAAATTCAACTCCTTTCAATCCTACATGTATGTAGAAGAGGCTTCCTACAGACACATAGTTAGACACAATCCCCCTACAGGTAATCCTTAGTTGGTGGTCTTATAATAAGCGGCCTAGACCCATATTCAGTCTTTTTTCTATGGTCTACAACCTAACCTAACCTAACCCCCCTAGGTTGAGTTGTAGATCGTACACTAAAGGAAAGACCTTTAAGCATTCATCAAACTAATAAATAAAAGCAATGCGAGAACTTAAAATTTCTATTCAGTGCAGGACCAATTTTGAGGCTTGTCATCATCATCATCATCATCATCATCATCATCATCACCATCACTAACTCTATAATTTAAGAACGGGATTTTTTGAGTATTTGAATAATAATTTCATCTTAGTTTGGTTATGACTTATGTAAGTATATTTTAAATTTTTATCAAAGTAATTTCTAAGAATATCTTTAAGAGTTTGAAAAAACAAAAGAGTTTAGTTCAGAAAAAATAAATATGATTATCCAATGCTTTATAATGTTTTAAAAGAAAATGAATTACAATTGGTGAAGTTCAGAAAATTTATTAAAATTTAAGTAAGGCTGCTTTTTTATATTATCTATAACTATATTTTAGCCACGGGATATTTTGAAAGGGGGGAAATTTAGTTTAGAGTTCTTTTTTAAAATTATTATAATTGGCGAAGTTCAGAAAATTTATCAAAATTTAACCATGGCTGCATCCTTTTAGATTTTAAATTTAATCTTATTAGCGAAGCGCAAGCTCTCCCCATAGGATGGGGGGGGGGGGAAGCCATTGCCTGGTTTGTTCAGAATTTTGATCTAAATATTTCTCATTCCTTTTTTATTTACCGGATAATCTTACTTCTTTGTTTTCCTTATCGCTATAAACGATTGTCATTTTATTATCTTTCATATGCATCCAATCTCTTACGTGTCTCAATTAATCCAACCTTTTTCAGAGAAAATCTGATATTTAGCATTAATATAATAAAGTCTCTTTGTTTTTCGCGACATCTTTTTATTCCCAAGTATTTTCCTCGTCCATCTTTATTATGAGAACATATTCATATCTTTTTTTCCCTCTCAAAAAACTTCCCATATTCTTAATTGTGTATTGTTGAGACGTATTTTTTATATAAGTTACTAGGTCGGTCCGTAGGTCAGTCGGTCGGGTGGTAACCACCCTACTTTTCAATGAGTTCTTTGGCAATAATATCGTAACTATTCGGTCTATTCTAACGAAATTTGCACCCCTAATGTTATTTTACATTTTCCTTCGAATGATATATATGCAAAGGTCCTCCCAAGGTAAGTCCTGGAATCATTTGGCAATAACATCGTAACTATTCAACCGATTCTAACGAAATTTGAAACCCTTATGTTGTTTTGCATTCTCTTTCGAAGGATATAATTGCCAAGGTCCTCCCAAGGTTAGTCCAAGAATAATTAAAAGAAAACTAACAAAGGGTCGGATTGCTCCACTTGTTGAAAGTTTTGAAGGTCGCAAGGTCAGAATAATTAAGAGCACGTAACATAGGTCTGTTAACCTTGTTTCACTTCAACCCTCCACTTCAGTTCTTTATCTTTAACTCTCAATCCATGCAATCTTGAAGAGGCGGCATAAGAAGCACACGCCTGATTTCTTCTTATCTCCTTTTAGTTATATTTAGTAGACTTAATCTCTTTGAAACGTTCATTCTCCTTATCTAGTGACCTTTGATATTACGCCTAACTCTTTTCATTTAGTTAACTAAAAAAATTATAATAATAATTAGTGAAACTGTAATGCCCGCAGTGATGGTACGAGTTTATATCCTCCTTCACGCTGCTTCTCAGCATGGATGAAGAGCGTCCCCCAGGTACCCGATGCAGTGTGAAGTTGGGTACTTATTGCTCTCCTAACCGCAAAATGGATTATAAAATAATCCTCAAGTGTTTAGTAATATCAGAATGAAGTTGAAGTTTACCCCGAGCTTTGGGATATTCTGATTTTGAAATCCATTTCGCCGTAAAGCGATGTAAGTGTAAATTTAATCTCCAATGGACAACGGTAGATACATTGAGTCGATTGCCAAGACATTGAAGAGGTTTAGTCACCCGTTTATAGGTGTCTTGGGAGGTCGGTAGAGTCACCAGTTTATGAAGAGTTCTATTCGCGAGGCAAAGTTACCTGTAAAGGGGTATCGGACGAGGGGGTTTGAGGTCTCACCGTCGAGGTTGCTCTGACAACCTCGAGAATCCGTTTATAGGCTGGGTTCGAAAGGTAAGATAGTTATCACTGGGTTAAAGGAAATACTCGAAAGGAAAATAATGTTTGGCAGGATCTTGGCTTAGATCTACCTTAATTGGGGTAAGCGAGATAGTCGAATCTTACAAAGCTTTGTTGTAAATTCAGGAGAACAAGATAGTCTCAAATAGAAAATAAGACTCAAATAGACAGAATAACAAATAAAGTCATCAGCACTAAATTAGCCATCGCTTCCTACAAAACTTGTTCGGATAGGAATCCTTCATCATCAGGAGAACAATATAGACTCAAATAGACATGATAGACTCAAATAGAAAAGATAGACTCACAAATAAAATCATCAACGCTAAATTAGCCATCGCTTCCTTAAAAACATATTCGGTTACGAATCCTTGAGCATCAGGAGAACAAGATAGACTCAAAAAGACATGACAGACTCAAATAGACCAGATATACTCAAATAGATACTATCACATATGAAGTCATCAACACTAAATTAGCAACACTTCCTACAAAACTTGTTCAGATACGAATCCTTCATCATCAGGAGAACCAGATAGGCTCAAATAGACAAGATAGACTCAAATAGACAAGATAGACTAAAATAGATACACTCACAAATGAAGTCATCAACACTAAATTGGCCATCGCGTCCTACAAAACCTGTTCGGATACGAATCCTTCATCATCAGGAGAACAAAATAGACTTAAATAGATAGACTAAAAAATGAAGTCATCAACACTAAATTAGCCATCGCTTCCTACAAAACTTATTCGGATACAAATCCCTTATCATCAAGAGAACAAGATAGACTCAAATAGACATGACAGATCCAAATAAAGAATATAGACTTAAATAGATAGACTCACAACTGAAATCATCAACACTAAATTAGCCATCGCTTCCTTCAATACATGTTCGGTTAAGAATCCTTCAGCATCAGGAGAACAAGATAGACTCAAAAAGACATGACAGACTCAAATAGACCAGATATACTCAAATAGATAGACTCACAAATAGATTCATCAACACTTAATTAGCTATCACTTCCTACAAAACTCTTTCAGATATAAACCTTCATCATCCGGAGAACAAGATAGACTCAACTAGACATGGCAGACTCAAATACACAAGATAGACTGATATAGATAGACACACAAATGAAGTAATCAACACTAAATTAGCCATCGCTTTCTGTAAAACTTGTTCGGATCCGAATCCTTCATCATCAGGAGAACAAGATAGACTCAAATAGACAAGATAGACTCAAATAGACAAGATAGGCTCAAATAGATAGTATCACATATGAAGTCATCAACACTAAATTAGCTATCGCTCCCTACAAAACCTGTTCAGGTACAAATCCTTCATCATCAGAAGAACAAGACAGACTCAAATAGACATGACACACTCAAATAGCCAAGATAGACTTAAATAGATAGTATCACAAATGAAGTCATCAACACTAAATCAGCCATCGCGTCCTACAAAACTTGTTCGGATACGAATCCTTCATCATTAGGAAAACAAGATAGACTCAAATAGACAAGATCAACTCAAAATAGATAGAGACACAACTGAAGTCATCAACACTAAATTAGCCATCGCTTCCTACAAAACTTGTTCGGATACGAATCCTTCTTCATCAGGAGAATAAGAGAGGCTCAAATAGACAAGATAAACTTAAATAGAAAGATAGACTCGAATAGAGAGACTCACAAATGAAGTCATCCACACTAAATTAGCAATCACGTCGTACAAAAGCTGTTCGGATACGAATCCTTCATTATCAGGAGAACCAAATAGACTCAAATAGACATGACAGACTCAAATAGATAAGGTATACACAAATAGATAGTTTAAAAAATGAAGTCATCAACACTAAATTAGCCATCGCTTCCTGTAAAACTTGTTCGGATACGAATCCTTCAGCATCAGGAGAACAAGATAGACTCAAAAAGGCATGACAGACTCAAATAGACCAGATATACTCAAATAGATAGACTCACAAATAAATTCATCAACACTAAATTAGCTATCGCTTCCTACAAAACTTGTTTAGATATAAACCTTCATCATCAGGAGAACAAGATAGACTCAAATAGACATGGCAGACTCAAATACACAAGATAGACTAATATAAATAGACACACAAATAAGGTAATCAACAGTAAATTAACCATCGCTTACTGTAAAATTTGTTCGGATACGAATCCTTTATCATCAGGAGAACAAGATAGACTCAAAAAGACAGAGACAGACTCAAATAGACCAGATAGACTCAAATAGATAGACTCACAAATGAAGTCATCCACACTAAATTAGCCATCGCGTCCTACAAAACCTGTTCGGATAAGAATCCTTCATTATCAGGAGAACAAAATAGACTTAATCGACATGGCAGACTCAAATAGATAAGGTAGACTCAAATAGATAGTTTAACAAATGAAGTCATCAACACTAAATTAGCCATCGCTTCCTGTAAAACTTGTTTGGATACGAATCTTTTAGCATCAGGAGAACAAGATAGACTCAAAAAGACATGACAGACTCAAATAGACCAGATATACTCAAATAGATAGACTGACAAATAAATTCACAGCACTAAATTTGCTATCACTTCCTACAAAACTTGTTCAGATATAAACCTTCATCATCAGGAGAACAAGATAGACTCAACTAGACATAGCAGACTCAAATACACAAGATAGACTGATATAGATAGACACACAAATAAAGTAATCAACACTAAATTAGCCATCGCTTCCTGTAATACTTGTTCGGATACGAATCCTTTATCATCAGGAGAACAATGTAGACTCAAATAGACATGAGAGACGCAAATAAACAAGATAGACTCAAATAGTTAGACTCACAAATAAAGTCATCAACACCTAATTAGCCATTGCGTCCTACAAAACCTGTTCGGATACGAATCCTTCATTATCAGGAAAACAAAATAGACTCAAATTGAAATGACAGACTCAAATAGATAGACTCACAAATGAAATCATCAACGCTAAATTAGCCATCGCTTCCTAAAAACATATTCGGTTACGAATCCTTGAGCATCAGGAGAACAAGATAGACTCAAAAAGACATGACAGACTCAAAAAGACCAGATATACTCAAATAGATACTATTACAAATGAAGTCATCAACACTAAATTAGCTATCGCTTCCTACAAAACTCGTTCAGATATAAAACTTCATCATCAGGAGAACACGATAGACTCAACTAGACATGGCAGACTCAAATTCACAAGATAGACTGATATAGATAGACACACAAATGAAGTAATCAACACTAAATTAGCCATCGCTTCCTGTAAAACTTGTTCGGATACGATTTCTTCATCATCAGGAAAATAAGGTAGACTCAAAAAGACATGACAGACGCAAATAGACCAGATATACTCAAATAGATAGACTAAAAAATGAATTCATCAACACTAAATTAGCTATCGCTTCCTACAAAACTTGTTCAGATATAAACCTTCATCATCAGGAGAACAAGATAGACTCAACTAGACATAGCAGATTCAAATATCAAGATAGACTGATATAGATAGACACACAAATGAAGTAATCAACACTAAATTAGCCATGGCTTCTTGTAAAACTTGTTCGGATAAGAATCCTTCATCATCAGGAGAACAAGGTAGACTCAAATAGACATAAGAGACTCAAATAAACAAGATAGACTCAAATAGACATGAGAGACTTAAATAAACAAGATAGACTCAAATAGTTAGACTCACAAATAAAGTCATCAACACCTAATTAGCCATCGCTTCCTACAAAACTTGTTCGGATACGAATCATTTATCATCAGGAGAACAAGATAGGCTCAAAAAGACATGATAGACTTAAATAGACAGGATAGACTAAAGTAGATACACTCACAAATGAAGTCATTAACACTAAATTGGCCATCGCGTCCTACAAAACCTGCTCGGATACGAATCCTTCATCATCAGGAGAACAAAATAGACTTAAATAGATAGACTCAAAAATGAAGTCCTCAACACTAAATTAGCCATCGCTTTCTACAAAACTTATTCGGATACGAATCCTTCATAATCGAGAGAACAAGATAGACTCAAATAGACATGACAGATCCAAATAGACAATATAGACTTCAATAGATAGACTCACAACTGAAATCATCAATACTAAATTAGCCATCGCTTCGCTTAATACATGTTTGGTTACGAATCCTTTAGCACCAGGAGAACAAGATAGACTCAAAAAGACATGACAGACTCAAATAGACCAGATATACTCAAATAGATAGACTCACAAATGAATTCATCAACACTAAATTAGCTATCGCTTCCTACAAAACTTGTTTATATATAAACCTTCATCATCAAGAGAACAAGATAGACTCAAATAGACATGGCAGACTCAAATACACAAGATAGACTGATATAAATAGACACACAAATGAAGTAATCAACACTAAATTTGCCATCGCTTCCTGTAAAACTTGTTCGGATACGAATCCTTCATCATCAGGAGAACAAAGTAGACTCAAATAGACTTGAGAGACTCAAATAAACAAGATAGACTCAAATAGTTAGACTCACAAATAAAGTCAACAACACCTAATTAGCCATCGCTTCCTACAAAACTTGTTCGGATATCAAAGAATCCTTTATCATCAGGAGAATAAGATAGACTTGAATAGATAGACTTACAAATAAGGTCATCAACACTAAATTACCCATTGCTTCCTATTAAACTTGTTCGGATACGAATCCTTCATCATCAGGAGTACAAGATAGTCTCAAATAGACAAGATAGACTCAAATATACAAGATGGGCTCAAATAGAAAGAAACAACAAATGAAGTCATCAACACTGAATTAGCTACCGCTTCCTACAAAACCGGTTCAGGTACAAAACCTTCATCATCAGGAGAAAAAGGTAAACTCAAATAGACATGAGAGACTCAAATAGACAAGATAGACTCAAATAGATAGGATCACAAATGAATTCATCAACGCTAAATTAGCCATCGCATCCTACAAAACTTGTTCGCATACGAATCCTTTATCATCAGAAAAACAAGATAGACTCAAATAGACAAGATCGACTCAAATAGATAGAGACACAAATGAAGTAATGAACACAAAATTAGCCATCGCTTCCTACAAAACTTGTTCCGATACGAATCCTTCATCATCAGGAGAAAAAAGAAAGACGCGAAAAGACATGACAGACTCAAATAGACAAGATAGACTCAAATAGATAGTATCACTAATGAAGTCATCAACACTAAATTAGCCATCGCTTCCTACAAAACTTGTTTGGATACGAATCTTTTATCATCAGGAGAGCAAGATAGACTAAAATAGACATGACAGACCCCAATAGACAATATAGACTTAAATAGATAGACTCACATGTAGTCATCAAAACTAAATTAGCCATCGCTTCCTACAAAACATGTTCAATTACGAATCCTGGATCATCAAGAGAACAAGATAGTCCTAAATAGACATGACACACTAGAAAAGACAAGATAGACTCAAATAGATAGTATCACAAATGCAGTCATCAACACTAAATTAGCCATCGCTTTCTACAAAACATGTTCGGTTACGAATCCTGCATCATCAAGAGAACAAGATAGACTTAAATAGACATGACAGACTCAAATAGACAAGATAGACTGATATAGTTAGACACACAAATGAAGTAATTAACACTAAATTAGCCATCGCTTCCTGTAAAACTTGTTCGGATACGAATCCTTTATCATCAGGAGAACAAGATAGACTCAAAAAGACATGAGAGACTCAAACAGACAAGATAGACTCAAATAGATAGACTCACAAATGAAGTCATCAACACGTAGTTAGCCATCGTTTCCTACAAAACTTGTTCGGATACAAATCCTTCATCATTAGGAGAACACGATAGACTCAAATAGACATGACAGATCCAAATAGACAATATAGACTTAAATAGATAGACTCACAACTGAAATCATGAAAACTAAATTAGTCATCGCTTCCCTTAATACATGTTCGGTTACGAATCCTTTAGCATCAGGAGAACAAGATAGACTCAAAAAGACATGACAGACTCAAATAGACCAGATATACTCAAATAGATAGACTTACAAATGAATTCATCAACACTAAATTAGCTATCGAATTCTACAAAACTTGTTCAGATATAAACCTTCATCATCAGGAGAACAGGATAGACTCAACTAGACATAACAGACTGAAATACACAAGATAGACTGATATAGATAGACACACAAATGAAGTAATCAACACTAAATTAGCCATGGCTTCCTGTAAAACTTGTTGGGATACGAATCCTTCATCATCAGGAGAACAAGGTAGACTCAAATAGACATGATAGACTCAAATAGACATGAGAGACTCAAATAAACAAGATAGACTTAAATAGTTAGACTCACAAATAAATTTATCCACACCTAATTAGCCTATCGCTTCCTAAAAAAACTTGTTCGGATACGAATCATTCATCATCAGGAGAACAAGTTAGGCTCAAATAGACATGATAGACTCAAATAGACAGGATAGACTAAAATAGGTCTCTCCCCAATGAAGTCATCAACACTAAATTGGCCATCGCGTCCTACAAAACCTGCTCGGATACGAATCCTTCATCATCAGGAGAACAAAATAGACCTAAATAGATAGACTCAAAAATGAAGTCATCAACACTAAATTAGCAATCGCTTCCTACAAAAATTATTCGGATACGAATCCTTCATCATCGAGAGAACAAGATAGACTTAAATAGACATGACAGATCCTAATAGACAATATAGACTCAAATAGATAGACTAACAACTGAAATCATCAACACTAAATTAGCCATCGCTTCCCTTAATACATGTTCGGTTACGAATCCTTTAGCATCAGGAGAACAAGATAGACTCAAAAAGACATGACAAACTCAAATAGACTAAATATACTTAAATAGATAGACTCACAAATAGATTCATCAACACTAAATTAGCTATCGCTTCCTACAAAACTTGTTCAGCTATAAACCTTCATCATCCGGAGCACAAGATAGACTCAACTAGACATTGCAGACTCAAATACACAAGATAGACTGATATAGATAGACACACAAATGAAGCAATCAACACTAAATTTGCCATCGCTTCCTGTAAAACTTGTTCGGATACGAATCCTTCATCATCAGGAGAACAAAGTAGACTCAAATAGACATGAGAGACTCAAATAAACAAGATAGACTCAAATAGTTAGACTCACAAATAAAGTCATCAACACCTAATTAGCCATCGCTTCATACAAAACTTGTTCGGATACGAATCCTTTATCATCAGGAGAACAAGATAGACTCAAATAGACAAGCTAGACTCAAATAGATAGACTAATAAATGGAGTCCTCTAAACTAAATTAGCCATCGCTTCCTAAAAAACTGTTCGGATACGAATCCTTCATCATCAGGAGAACAAAATAGACTTGAATAGATAGACTTACAAATTAGGTCATCAACACTAAATTACCTATTGCTTCCTATCAAACTTGTTCGGATACGAATCGTTCATCATCAGGAGAACAAGATAGTCTCAAATAGACAAGATAGACTCAAATATACAAGATGGGCTCAAATAGAAAGAAACAACAAATGAAGTCATCAACACTGAATTAGCTACCGCTTCCTACAAAACCGGTTCAGGTACAAAACCTTCATCATCAGGAGAAAAAGGTAAACTCAAATAGACATGAGAGACTCAAATAGACAAGATAGACTCAAATAGATAGGATCACAAATGAATTCATCAACGCTAAATCAGCCATCGCATCCTACAAAACTTGTTCGCATACGAATCCTTTATCATCAGAAAAACAAGATAGACTCAAATAGACAAGATCGACTCAAATAGATAGAGACACAAATGAAGTAATGAACACAAAATTAGCCATCGCTTCCTACAAAACTTGTTCCGATACGAATCCTTCATCATCAGGAGAAAAAAGAAAGACGCGAAAAGACATGACAGACTCAAATAGACAAGATAGACTCAAATAGATAGTATCACTAATGAAGTCATCAACACTAAATTAGCCATCGCTTCCTACAAAACTTGTTTGGATACGAATCTTTTATCATCAGGAGAGCAAGATAGACTAAAATAGACATGACAGACCCCAATAGACAATATAGACTTAAATAGATAGACTCACATGTAGTCATCAAAACTAAATTAGCCATCGCTTCCTACAAAACATGTTCAATTACGAATCCTGGATCATCAAGAGAACAAGATAGTCCTAAATAGACATGACACACTAGAAAAGACAAGATAGACTCAAATAGATAGTATCACAAATGCAGTCATCAACACTAAATTAGCCATCGCTTTCTACAAAACATGTTCGGTTACGAATCCTGCATCATCAAGAGAACAAGATAGACTTAAATAGACATGACAGACTCAAATAGACAAGATAGACTGATATAGATAGACACACAAATGAAGTAATTAACACTAAATTAGCCATCGCTTCCTGTAAAACTTGTTCGGATACGAATCCTTTATCATCAGGAGAACAAGATAGACTCAAAAAGACATGAGAGACTCAAATAGACAAGATAGACTCAAATAGATAGACTCACAAATGAAGTCATCAACACGTAGTTAGCCATCGTTTCCTACAAAACTTGTTCGGATACAAATCCTTCATCATTAGGAGAACACGATAGACTCAAATAGACATGACAGATCCAAATAGACAATATAGACTTAAATAGATAGACTCACAACTGAAATCATGAACACTAAATTAGTCATCGCTTCCCTTAATACATGTTCGGTTACGAATCCTTTAGCATCAGGAGAACAAGATAGACTCAAAAAGACATGACAGACTCAAATAGACCAGATATACTCAAATAGATAGACTTACAAATGAATTCATCAACACTAAATTAGCTATCGAATTCTACAAAACTTGTTCAGATATAAACCTTCATCATCAGGAGAACAGGATAGACTCAACTAGACATAACAGACTGAAATACACAAGATAGACTGATATAGATAGACACACAAATGAAGTAATCAACACTAAATTAGCCATGGCTTCCTGTAAAACTTGTTGGGATACGAATCCTTCATCATCAGGAGAACAAGGTAGACTCAAATAGACATGATAGACTCAAATAGACATGAGAGACTCAAATAAACAAGATAGACTTAAATAGTTAGACTCACAAATAAATTTATCCACACCTAATTAGCCTATCGCTTCCTAAAAAAACTTGTTCGGATACGAATCATTCATCATCAGGAGAACAAGATAGACTTAAATAGACATGACAGATCCTAATAGACAATATAGACTCAAATAGATAGACTAACAACTGAAATCATCAACACTAAATTAGCCATCGCTTCCCTTAATACATGTTCGGTTACGAATCCTTTAGCATCAGGAGAACAAGATAGACTCAAAAAGACATGACAAACTCAAATAGACTAAATATACTTAAATAGATAGACTCACAAATAGATTCATCAACACTAAATTAGCTATCGCTTCCTACAAAACTTGTTCAGCTATAAACCTTCATCATCCGGAGCACAAGATAGACTCAACTAGACATTGCAGACTCAAATACACAAGATAGACTGATATAGATAGACACACAAATGAAGCAATCAACACTAAATTTGCCATCGCTTCCTGTAAAACTTGTTCGGATACGAATCCTTCATCATCAGGAGAACAAAGTAGACTCAAATAGACATGAGAGACTCAAATAAACAAGATAGACTCAAATAGTTAGACTCACAAATAAAGTCATCAACACCTAATTAGCCATCGCTTCATACAAAACTTGTTCGGATACGAATCCTTTATCATCAGGAGAACAAGATAGACTCAAATAGACAAGCTAGACTCAAATAGATAGACTAATAAATGGAGTCCTCTAAACTAAATTAGCCATCGCTTCCTAAAAAACTGTTCGGATACGAATCCTTCATCATCAGGAGAACAAAATAGACTTGAATAGATAGACTTACAAATTAGGTCATCAACACTAAATTACCTATTGCTTCCTATCAAACTTGTTCGGATACGAATCGTTCATCATCAGGAGAACAAGATAGTCTCAAATAGACAAGATAGACTCAAATATACAAGATGGGCTCAAATAGATAGTATCACAAATGAAGTCATCAACACTGAACTAGCTACCGTTTCCTACAAAACCTGTTCAGGTACGAATCCTTCATCATCAGAAGAAAAAGACAGACTTAAATAGACATGACACACTCAAATAGACAGGATAGACTCAAATAGATAGGATCACAAATAATGAATTCATCAACACTAAATCAGCCATCGCGCCCAACAAAACTTGTTCGGATACGAATTCTTTATCATCAGGAAAACAAGATAGACTCAAATAGACAAGATCGACTTAAATAGATAGAGACACAACTGAAGTCATGAACACTAAATTAACCATCGCTTTCTATAAAACTTGTTCAGATATAAACCTTCATCATCAGGATAACAAGATAGACTCAACTAGACATGGCAGACTCAAATACACAAGATAGACTGATATAGACAGACACACAAATGAAGTAATCAACACTAAATTAGCCATCGCTTCCTGTAAAACTTGTTCGGATACGAATCCTTCATCATCAGGAGAAAAAGGTAGACTCAAATAGACATGAGAGACTCAAATAGACAAGATAGACTCAAATAGATAGTATCACAAATGCAGTCATCAACACTAAATTAGCCATCGCTTCCTACAAAACATGTTCGGTTACGAATCCTGCATCATTAAGATAACAAGATAGACTTGAATAGTCATGACAGACTCAAATAGACAAGATAGACTCAAATAGGTAGACTCACAAATGAATTCATCAACACTAAATTAGCTATCGCTTCCTACAAATCTTGTTCAGATACTAAAGCTTCATCATCAGGAGAACAAGATAGACTCAAATAGACAAGATAGACTAAAATAGATAGACTAACAAATTAAGTCATTACCGCTAAATTAGCCGCTGTCCTCTATAAAACTTGTTCGGATACGAATCCTTCATCATCAGGGGAACAAGATAGACTCAAATAGATAGACTCATAAATTAAGTCACCAACACTCAATTAGCTATCGCTTCCTACAAAACTTGTTCGGATACGAATCCTTCTTCATCAGGAGAACAAGATAGACCCAAATAGACAATATAGACTTAAATAGATAGACTCACATGTAGTCATCAAAACTAAATTAGCCATTGCTTCCTACAAAACATGTTCGGTTAAAAATTCTGCATCATCAAGAGAACAAGATAGACTTAAATAGACATGACAGACTCAAATAGACAAGATAGACTGATATAGATAGACACACAAATGAAGTAATCAACACTAAATTAGCTATGGCTTCCTACAAAACTTGTTCGGATACGAATCCTTTATCATCAGGAGAACAAGATAGACTCAAAAAGACATGAGAGACTCAAATAGACAAGATAGACTCAAATAGATAGACTCACAAATGAAGTCATCAACACCTAGTTAGCCATCGTTTCCTACAAACTTGTTTGGATACGAATCCTTCATCATTAGGAGAACAAGATAGACTCAAATAGACATGACAGATATAAATAGACAATATAGACTTAAATAGATAGACTAACAAATAAGGTCATCAACACTAAATTACCCATCGCTTCCTATCAAACTTGTTCGGATTCGAATCCTTCATCATCAGGAGAACAAGATAGACTCAAAAAGACATGACAGACTCAAATAAACAAGATAGACTCAAATAGACATGAGAGACTCAAATAAACAAGATCGACCAGATATACTCAAATAGATAGACTCACAAATGAATTCATCAACACCAAATTAGCTATCACTTCCTACAAAACTTGTTCAGATATAAACCTTCATCATCAGGAGAACAGGAAAGACTCAACTAGACATAGCAGACTCAAATACACAAGATAGACTGATAAAGATAGACACACAAATGAAGTAATCAACACTAAATTAGCCATGGCTTCCTGTAAAACTTGTTCGGATACAAATCCTTCATCATCAGGAGAACAAGGTAGACTCAAATAGACATGATAGACTCAAATAAACAAGATAGACTCAAATAGACATGAGAGACTCAAATAAACAAGATCGACTCAAATAGTTAGACTCACAAATAAAGTCATCAACACCTAATTAGCCATCGCTTCCTACAAAACTTGTTCGGATACGAATCATTCATCATCAGGAGAACAAGATAGGCTCCAATAGACATGATAGACTCAAATAGACAGGATAGACTAAAAAAAAATACACTCACAAATGAAGTCATCAACACTAAATTGGCCATCGCGTCCTACAAAACCTGCTCGGATACGAATCCTTCATCATCAGGAGAACCAAATAGACTCAAAAATGAAGTCATCAACACTAAATTAGCCATCGCTTCCTACAAAACTTATTTGGATACGAATCCTTCATCATCGAGAGAACAAGATAGACTCAAATAGACATGACAGATCCAAATAGACAATATAGACTTAAATAGATAGACTCACAACTGAAATCATCAATACTAAATTAGCCATCGCTTCCCTTAATACATGTTTGGTTACGTATCCTTTAGCATCAGGAGAACAAGATAAACTCAAAAAGACATGACAGACTTAAATAGACCAGATATCCTCAAATAGATAGACTCACAAATGAATTCATCAACACTAAATTAGCTTTCGCTTCCTACAAAACTCTTTCAGATATAAACCTTCATCATCCGGAGAACAAGATAGACTCAACTAGACATTGCAGACTCAAATACACAAGATAGACTGATATAGATAGACACACAAATGAAGCAATCAACAATAAATTTGCCATCGCTTCCTGTAAAACTTGTTCGGATACGAATCCTTCATCATCAGGAGAACAAAGTAGACTCAAATAGACATGAGAGACTCAAATAAACAAGATAGACTCAAATAGTTAGACTCACAAATAAAGTCATCAACACCTAATTCGTCATCGCTTCCTACAAAACTTGTTCGGATACGAATCCTTTATCATCAGGAAAACAAAATAGACTCAAATAGACAAGCTAGACTCAAATAGATAGACTAATAAATGGAGTCCTCTAAACTAAATTAGCCATCGCTTCCTAAAAACCTGTTCGGATAAGAATCCTTCATCATCAGGAGAACAAAATAGACTTGAATAGATAGACTTACAAATAAGGTCATCAACACTAAATTACCCATTGCTTCCTATCAAACTTGTTCGGATACGAATCCTTCATCTTCAGGAGAACAAGATAGGCTCAAATAGACATGATAGACTCAAATAGACAGGATAGAATAAAATAGATACACTCACAAATGAAGTCATCAACACTAAATTGGCCATCGCGTCCTACAAAACCTGCTCGGATACCAATCCTTCATCATCAGGAGAACAAAATAGACTTAAATAGATAGACTCAAAAATGAAGTCATCAACACTAAATTAGCCATCGCTTCCTACAAAACTTATTTGGATACGAATCCTTCATCATCGAGAGAACAAGATAGACTCAAATAGACATGACAGATCCAAATAGACAATATAGACTTAAATAGATAGACTCACAACTGAAATCATCAATATTAAGTAGCCATCGCTTCCCTTAATACATGTTCGGTTACTAATCCTTTAGCATCAGGAGAACAAGATAGACTCAAAAAGACATGACCGACTCAAATAGACCAGATATCCTCAAATAGATACACCCACAAATGAATTCATCAACACTAAATTAGCTTTCGCTTCCTACAAAACTTGTTTAGATATAAACCTTCATCATCCGGAGAACAAGATAGACTCAACTAGACATTGCAGACTCAAATACACAAGATAGACTGATATAGATAGACACACAAATGAAGCAATCAACAATAAATTTGCCATCGCTTCCTGTAAAACTTGTTCGGATACGAATCCCTTATCATCAGGATAACAAAGTAGACTCAGATAGACATGAGAAACTCAAATAAACAAGATAGACTCAAATAGTTAGACTCACAAATAAAGTCATCAACACCTAATTCGCCATCGCTTCCTACAAAACTTGTTCGGATACGAATCCTTTATCATCAGGAGAACAAGATAGACTCAAATAGGCAAGCTAGACTCAAATAGATAGACTAATAAATGGAGTCCTCTAAACTAAATTAGTCATCGCTTCCTAAAAACTTGTTCGGATACGAATATTTCATCATCAGGAGAACAAAATAGACTTGAATAGATAGACTTACAAATAAGGTCATCAACACTAAATTACTTATTGCTTCCTATCAAATTTGTTCGGATACGAATCCTTCATCATCAGGAGAACAAGATAGTCTCAAATAGACAAGATAGACTCAAATATACAAGATGGGCTCAAATAGATAGTATCACAAATGAAGTCATCAACACTGAATTAGCTACCGCTTCCTACAAAACCTGTTCAGGTACGAATCCTTCATAATCAGGAGAAAAAGACAGACTTAAATAGACATGACACACTCAAATAGACAAGATAGACTCAAATAGATAGGATCACAAATGAATTCATCAACACTAAATCAGCCATCGCGTCCTACAAAACTTGTTCGGATACGAATCCTTTATCATCAGGAAAACAAGATAGACTCAGAGAGACAAGATCGACTTAAATAGATATAGACACAACTGAAGTCATCAACACTAAATTAGCCATCGCTTTCTACAAAACTTGTTCAGATATAAACCTTCATCATCAGGAGAACAAGATAGACTCAACTAGACGTGGCAGACTCAAATACACAAGATAGACTGATATTGATAGACACACAAATGTAGTAATCAACACTAAATTAGCCATCTCTTCCTGTAAAACTTGTTCGGATACGAATCCTTCATCATCAGGAGAAAAAGGTAGACTCAAATAGACATGAGAGACTCAAATAGACAAGATAGACTCAAATAGATAGTATCACTAATGAAGTTATCACTCCTGAATTAGCCATCGCTTTCTACAAAACTTGTTTGGATACGAATCTTTTATCATCAGGAGAGCAAGATAGACCCAAATAGACATGACATACCCAAATAGACAATATAGACCTAAATAGATAGACTCACATGTAGTCATCAAAACTAAATTAGCCATCGCTTTCTACAAAACATGTTCAGTTACGAATCCTGCATCATCAAGAGAACAAGATAGACCTAAATAGACATGACACACTCAAATAGACAAGATAGACTCAAATAGATAGTATCACAAATGCAGTCATCAACACTAAATTAGCCATCGCTTCCTACAAAACATGTTCGGTTATGAATTTTGCATCATCAAGAGAACAAGATAGACTTGAATAGTCATGACAGACTCAAATAGACAAGATAGACTCAAATAGGTAGACTCACAAATGAATTCATCAACACTAAATTAGCTATTGCTTCCTACAAATCTTGTTCAGATACTAAAGCTTCATCATCAGGAGAACAAGATAGACTCAAATAGACAAGATAGATTAAATTAGATAGACTAACAAATCAAGTCATTAACGCTAAATTAGCCGCTGCCCTCTATAAAACTTGCTCGGATACGAATCCTTCATCATCAGTAGAACAAGATAGACTCAAATAGATAGACTCATAAATTAAGTCACCAACACTCAATTAGCTATCGCTTCCTACAAAACTTGTTCGGATACGAATCCTTCTTCATCAGGAGAACAAGATAGACCCAAATAGACAATATAGACTTAAATACATAGACTCACATATAGTCATCAAAACTAAATTAGCCATCGCTTCCTACAAAACATGTTCGGTTACGAATCCTGCATCATCAAGAGAACAAGATAGACTTAAATAGACATGACAGACTCAAATAGACAAGATTGACTGATATAGATAGACACACAAATGAAATAATCAACACTAAATTAGCTATGGCTTCCTACAAAACTTGTTCAAATACGAATCCTTTATCATCAGGAGAACAAGATAGACTCAAAAAGACATGAGAGACTCAAATAGACAAGATAGACTCGAATAGATAGACTCACAAATAAAGTCATCAACACCTAGTTAGCCATCGTTTCCTACAAAACTTGTTCGGATCCGAATCCTTCATCATTAGGAGAACAAGATAGACTCAAATAGACAAGCTAGACTCAAATAGATAGACTAATAAATGAAGTCATCAACACTAATATAGCCATCCCTTTCTAAAAACTTGTTCGGATACGAATCCTTCATCACCAGGAGAACAAAATAGACTTAAATAGATAGACTAACAAATAAGGTCATCAACACTAAATTACCCATCGCTTCCTATCAAACTTGTTCGGATTCGAATCCTTCATCATCAGGAGAACAAGATAGTCTCAAATAGACAAGATAGACTCGACTCAAATAGATACACTCAAAAATTTAGTCGCCAACGCTAAATTAGCCATCGCGTACTACAAAACTTGTTCGGATACCAATCCTTCATCATGATGAGAACAAAACTATAATTTAGAAATACCCCTTAAAATTGGATAAGAAAAACTCAGGTGACGGATATAGTATAAAGAATAACTGTTTGAACGAAAAATTGTGCAGATCAAATTAGTGGAAGAAACTATTCACGCAGGTTTATTAAATGTTTTAGCATTAAAATACACCAAAAGCAACAACCCTGCATCCCTTCGTTGAATCCAAAATCTCGATCTACTCCTATTCCTCTAGGAGGTGATTTTCAGTTCATGGACTTTGCTATTCGATTAAAATGGTAAAATGATTACAAATATGGGTTATGATGAAAAATGTTTTGTAATTATAATCTCTTTTGTAATAATATTTTGTAAAAATAAAGGCTTGAATCTTTTTCAATTCCAGAAATGGTTCTTTCCAAAGAAAAGCGTGCAACCATTGTTGTTCTACACCAAATTAGCTTGCAATGCAATGCAATGAGATAGTTGATAGGGGCATTGTTTTAAGGAGCACCATCTTCAAGATCATTAAAATCTTTAAAAGACTGGATACATTTTTGAGAAGAACTCTTTGGACTCCGAACAGTTATAAATGAACGCCAATATTGCTTCCTGGTAAGGTCCCAGCTCAAGGATCTGGTCCCCTTCAGTGCCAAGTTTACTCAAGATTGGAAAGAAGAAGGCATGAACGCTTCAGCAGGCGCAGCGAAGCGGAGACCTTTCGACAAAGATCTCAAGTCGAGATGGGTTGAGAAGAAAACTCATCTCACCAAGAAGAACCTTACGAACAAAGAATTCTTTGTAAAGATTCATGTACAAAAATCTCGCATACAATCATTTACTCCTACACTTAAGTGTTGCCTAGCGACTATGTGAGCTCTCTTTGTTTATTCATCTCCTCTTCAACCATTATTTATTGGCCCTGGCTTGTAACACCCCAAATTCTGCTTTCCAATTCCGTTGTCTTTTCCCTTCACTCTATGTCAGGTCCCTTTAATGCAACGATCTTCCTCTCTCTCTCTCTCTCTCTCTCTCTCTCTCTCTCTCTCTCTCTCTATCTCTCTCTCTTTCTCTCCTCTATACATATAAAACAATAGACGTTATGCTCATTCGATCAGATCCACATTATTAAGGCATTCGATCACATCACTTCGTTTTACATTTATTCCCACTACTGAAAAGGGGATCTAGGCTCACCAACTTCAGCCTTTGATCTTATTAAAAACTTCAACTTAAGAAGTAAAGTTATATTTTTATAAAGTTGTTTATAAAAATACAAATACGAACTTATTTGGTCGACACCCTTAAGTAAGAACTGACTTTTCTTGTTACAAGTGGTGACCCTGGAGTCACCTCAAAAATCATCATCGACCGGAATGACTTCAAAAATCTCATCATCATACGAAACCATCACATCAAATTTCTGGAGTCATCATCGATTTTTTTCAACGGAACAAAGTACAACCTTGGACTGCATCCATCCTTTCATCAAGGAGCTACATTCATCCCATCAAAGCCCAAACTCGATTCAAAGGGACGCTCAACGTCCCGTATGCGCACCTACCTCCCCCACCCGTCTCCCCCTCAATCGTACCACTCTTTAGTAAGTGACGCAAATTCGACAATTTCAACTTACAGCCGCAGATATGGTCGCAAAACCCCTCTCTAGCCTACTTGCTAGATCGTTGAATTATTTGTGCGCTTCAATTTGCATTAATTCATTCGCACTCACATAATTTATTTATTCCAGTCACAGAGTGATTTGGCAACGTGCCATCAATTTATTCATCTCAAATAGTGCTATGGCAACGTGCCATCGAATCTCATTAGCATTCACATAATACTACCGCGACGCTGCCCATTTAAAGAACTGACTAGGAGAGAAATTTTTTTAATGCACAGCTATGCAACGCATACGGTCTTTATTTCATTCACTCAAAGTTTACTGGTTTACTCGACTATTTCGTTCATCATATTATTTACTTGGTATGAGGAGCCTTTAACCACTCACTTCCACGTAGCCGAGTGGTTAAAGGCTCACTTGAAATTGAGATCAAAGCGGTCGCTCACTGCCTCAGTGTGCTTGGTTCGAATCCTACCCTAGCATGGGATTTTTCCAATTAGGAAATAACTATTTCCGAAGAAAGATTCTTCTGTTTTCTCTTTCTTACAGTGTGATGGATTTACTTCATCATTCTCTCGCGCTCATGAGGGATATAAATTATATATATATATATATATATATATATATATATATATATATATATATATATATATATATATATATATATCGCAAAATTAGACAACTGACACTGCTTCAAGTCTTGAGGGACAACCCTCGTCCTTATTCTTCATGTAGACAGCACTCAAGGGGTGTTGGACAACTTGAGAGGGGGTGATTGGTGTGCCTAATGGGAATCGTGAGGAACGACTGGATAAGAGATGTTTATGGTGTGAAAAAGGGTTAACTGAAAGTCTTCTGAGGCGGTACGGACAGAAAAACAGAAAACCCCTCAAATCACAGACTACACAGCAATCAGAACCGATAGAAAACACAAAGAGGTACGAGACCTCATCGCAAACATCAAACACAACATCACCTATACTCAGACCTCCCTCCAAAACAACATAAACATAAAAAAACTAAAGCACAAATCACCAAAATCCACCTAAACAAAACTAAACAATTACCCTTAACAAATCTCTACATCCCACCCAGAAACACCACACATCCCAAATGTAAATACCCACATAACAAACCTCCTCACCCACGCAACCACTCTCACAAACTCCATAATCACAGGAGACATCAACGCACACTCAGAACTTTGGAACTCACCCACAGAAGACCACATAGGAGAAATCATCGCCGACATCATCCAAAACTCAACTCACTTAACCTTAAACACAGATACACCAACCCGCATGCCTACACCCCCCAACCAACAACCCACTTCGCCAGACATCACCACTGCAACAAACTCCCTACACAGACACCACCTGGAACACGACACACGCTCTCTCCTCTGACCATCTCCCCATCTTAATCCCATTGAACACAAAGACAAACTTCAGGTTACAACAAAACCTCAAAACATACACAAATTATGACAAGGCAAACTGGATAGAATACACAAAAGAAATCGAACAAGTACTCTCCAAAGATGCATACACAACAAACAAAATACTAACTAACACTATCTTACAGGCAAACAAACACAACATCCCATGTGGGAAAATACACAATACACAAAAACTACTCTCTGAACCAATCATAAACCTCATAGCACAACGGCACAACACTAGAAAACAAAACCCATCAGACCCCAACATTATAGAACAGAACAAACAAATAGATCGCGCCACACAGGAACACAAAAAAGAATTATGGAAACATCACCTGGACCAGCAATGGGACCACAAAACAAACACACATAAACTCTGGAAAACCATTGCTGGCCTCACAAACAAAAAACCAATACAGCCACAAAAAACACACCATCACCTTCGGAAACAAAGTAGCTACAACACCCATACAAAAAGCAGAACACTTCAATTAACAATTCACAAACAAAACCATACACCAAGCGAAAAAGGAAAACAGGAAAATAGAAAGACTTACAAAAAACCTCCCCAAACCACAATTCACAACCACAACAGAACAGACCATTAGAGCCCTAAAGCAAGCAGGAGACAACAACTCCGCCGGCCCTGATGACATGAACATCAAACACCTTGGTCAAAATGCCATAAACCTCTTCACGCACACTTATAACCTCGCCATAAAACAAACAACATACCTAAACAATGGAAAGTAACAAAAATAATTCCAATACCCAAACCAAACAAAGACATAAACAAAGGAGACTCCCACAAGCCAATAGTGCTGCTTTCCCCCATAGCCGAAACACTCAAAAAAATCATCCTACCCTACATCACACATAACATCCCAAACATACCGCACCAACATGGGTGCAAACCCATGCACTCAACCACCACAGCATTACACACAATAAACAACATAATCACAAATGGATTCAACAAGAAAATTCCACCATATAGAACCATAGCAGTCGCCCTTGACATGTCCAAAGCATTCGACACCGCAGACCTAAAACTAGTCAACAAGATCCACAAACTCACTATACCCACCACCCTCATTAAGTACATAGCCAACTACATCAAGGGACGACTCCAATACACTCAAATACAAAACACAAAATCCAAACACACACACAAAATCAGGAGTTCCCCAAGGAGGAGTACTTTCACCAACACTTTTCAACATCTACACCTCAGATATACCAACTCCCCCACAAGCAGTAAGAATTGTCACTTACGCAGACGACATCACAATACTATCCTGACACAACAAACCAGAAACCGCTGCACAACAGATACAGCCTTACATAAACAAAATACGCACATGGACAATAGAAAACTGACTAAAGCTAAACGCCACCTAAACTATGACCACTCTTTTCACACCAGACCTTGCAGAATACAACACAACCCTAAATCTAAACATAAAAAACATGCCACTACCCACAACAAAAGAACCGAAGATCCTTGGCCTCACTTTTGACCCCAAACTCACATACTCAAAACACATACAAAACACAATAGTCAAGGCCACAAAAACACTCAAAGTCATCAAGGCATTCACAACTACACACTGGGGAAAAAACACGGAAACACTCATTAACACATACAAAACAATCACAAGACCGGTACTAGAATATGCCAACACAACCTAGTCCCCAATCATTTCAGAAACCAATACCCCAAAACTACAGACAATACAAAACACAGCCACCCGCACTGCCACATCATGCACTTTTGACACAAACACCCAACATCTACACGACGAGACGATCATCATACCAATCAAAAATCACCTAAAACTACATGCATCACAACTCAGGCAGAAAACACAACATCCAAATCATCCCCTCCACCACATCACCAGACAACCTCCCAATCACCCACATAAAAAACAGAACATTTTCGATAACAACAACTACACCACCAACTTAGACACAGACCCTAACACAACAACAGTAGACGCAATCGAGCAAAACATGAAAACAATCCACACTCAGACCACACAACAAAATATTAAGTGCACCACATCCAACCATACAAAACTCAGAACAAACACTCACACATCAGATCAGAAGAACACTAGCACATATACGAACAAACAAATAACCCCTCCTGATGTCATACATGCAAAAAATATCTCCCAGCACCCATACAACACCAAATTGCCCCAAATGCCTAACACAGATACACTGCACCAGACTTCTCTTCAACTGCCCACAGATACACACAGACCTGGGCACGGTGGATCTCTGGGAGAGAACCCGAGAGACGGCGGGTCTGCTCCTGCGAAGGTCCAGGGAGCTGGGGTGGGGCCTGGAAGAGGTGTGAGGGTTCCCGACTCACTGTCTTGCCGGGGACCGGGTCGCCACCACCACCACCAAGTGAATAAAGGAGGGTGAATGTCACGGTGGGGGTGATTATATGAATGAGTGAGAAAGATCCGAGTAAGTAGGAAGTGGAAGATTTTGGAATCGATGGGTGTTGATGGAGAGGGTTGTGAGAGGCCTTCTGACCAGGGACAAGATATTGCATCACATACCACACATTCGATTTGAAGGGTGAATTCTTCGTTAAAAAAAATGATGGATAACTTTGTGTTTGGTTGGTCGTTGATGCTCACATGCTACACTTTGTTAGAAGGCGGTTCATGATGAAGTAGTCCCTGGATCGATGTGTTAGGTTGATCTATTCGATACAAACACTCACTAGGCGTGGATGAAGAACGTCTCCTGCAGGCGCTGATCCAGGAGGAAGTCAGCTAGGGGGCTGAAGCCCCCCAAATTTCAAACCCGTTTATATTTATATTTCTTTTTAAAGCCATACTTGTATTTTGTTATTCAGAAAGAGTTATGTAATAATATAGAATATATATATATATATATATATATATATATATATATATATATATATATATATATATATCAACTATTGCGATCGAATGTATCCTATATGATACATGTCTAAAATACAGGTGAATCTAAAAAATAATGATTAAATTCAGTATTATATCTTAGCTGAAGTCCAAAAACAACAATTCATAATTCTCTGATGTTTGACAAAAAATTCGGATCTGATAGAGTTGTTGCTCACTTCTTTATGAGATGCTGTTATTTAT
Organism: Ceratothoa steindachneri; assembly: GCA_963969495.1. Classification (NCBI taxonomy): domain Eukaryota; kingdom Metazoa; phylum Arthropoda; class Malacostraca; order Isopoda; family Cymothoidae; genus Ceratothoa; species Ceratothoa steindachneri. Next base: position 69,997,773 of record OZ018328.1, on the reverse strand, counting down.
TATCAATGCTGTGGTGTAAGATGATCATCATTAATCATCACTGCTCTTTCTCTGACTCCTCAGAGGGAGGAATTCCGGTTAGCCCCACCTAAATTTTTATCCTGAATCCACCACTGTCTCGCTGGTGTGTGAAGGTGACCGCCCATCGTTCTAGTCACCTCGTACCATCACTGTTTACATTGCACTTTACCTTACTATACTCCATATACATCCTTCGTACACACCAACTTTCTCCTTTGTCAGCCCTTTCCCATTCGCATAATCATCCCACCTTCCACTGTGTCTTCCACCCTTTCGCACATCAGAACACACACAACTATTATTTTTTTTTCTATTTATTCCTAAAAGTTTTGCGAACCAATAATTAAAAAACAAATAAAATGTAAACTTATTTTTTTGTAATTTTAAATTCTTTATATTGCATTTATGTCAGCTTTAATTTAAATACAAATTAATTCGAATTACTCAGGTGGACTCTAATTAGCCAATCGTTACCTGTCTTATTGTAAAGGCTCCGCTGGGTACCTTTACGTCATCCTACTCTTTGTACAAATTTAAACTTGTGGGTTCTGGGGAAACCCCACCACTTCATCTTTACTTAAAGCCTGATGAAACGCGATTTGGCAAGGACGTATCTTGTATGGCAGCCAAAATACAACTCACCGGGTGTATTACGTACCCTCCAGGCCCCACACCTAGATGGAGATCTATCTTCATTGTAGAGGGTTAGTGAGTAGAGTTAAGTTCTCTACAGTTCCCCAGGTAGTTTCCTCTTTATATTACTTTGGATTTGTACCTTTCACGCATTTTCACTTACCCAAACTTCACCGCATTCCTTACGAACGCATCATCGTCTTGGAACTGTTTACATAGCTTCCAGAAGAGGTGAGGGGGTACAACCTACCGCACCGAAAGGTTATAATTTTTATTTCAGGACATTTGTGAACCTTATGAACACCCATAAAAGCTAAAATAAAATCCAACTCTTACTTCATTGATACTGGTCAGCTTGAGGTTGAATAAGACTGGTAAGGTAACTACAGACCCCACCAATATTCCCACGGCGGCTCCAATCGCGAAAAGAAAGAGCTGGGAGCCGTGGCCATACACTTCACTCGTTAATCCTGCCCAAAGAAAAGAGTGTTAGGTTGAGCTCGACAGCGAATTAAGAGAGGCTTTGTATGCATAGGGTTTAATCAGAGCCGCCGGTACGAGGTGTGGAGGCGACTTGGAGACGATATTTTACGGGCCACACTAACACAATTAACCTCTCTAGAATATTGGAATACGGAAGTAAATTAGCTTAGTTCCCATTCCTTATAAATCTCGCGATGTGGCGTGAGGTGTATAATGAAGTGTTGTGGCGTGTACTTGGTGAGACTAGAGTCCCTTAACGCGGCGCTCCTTGATAACAATTTCGACTGGGAGCAATTAACACCAATGCCTGTCTTGGGTCTGACGTCTTCCTTTAAGCCTGGTTTGGTTTATTCATTCGACGATCAGAATCAAGGGATAAAATATAAAACAAGAACAAAAGCGGAATAAATAGAAAAGTTGATAGAAGATGGGATGATGCATACCTACGGTTTAGTTCATCAGTTCTAAGCCATAGATCTAGAGCCCGGATCCAGATTACGGGAGCTATAAAATACGAATTTCAACGTTCATTGGAGGAATCTAGGAAAGGTCATGTTGGGTTAATTTAGATCATTTTTAAGTCTTCTTTGCCATCAAATTCGGAGAAACAGGAAACAGCCCCAACACTTAAAAGTGCACAGGTTGCTGAAACAATCTATTTTATTCTTCATTTTTCCCTCTACACTTCCTATTTTCGTTCTAGTCGTCCTCACACTCGCATACATAAATAAATCCCCAAATAGGTGGAATAGGGAGTTAATTCACTTCACATCGCCTCTCTCTCACTACCCTTGACCCTGACTTCACTACAGCTTGAGTGCAGCATGGGTGGCAGAGGTTAAAGCGAAGAATAGAAGAAGGAATAAATAGAAAATAATAGAATATATCGTTATGGTAGCGGTGAGTGCGGAGGGACGAGATGCTTTATCCATTTGGCCATCCTCGTGTCTAAAAATGATTTGGGTCAGAACCCCGAAAGCAGAAATTCCAAAAGAGCGAAATACCGAAAAGTCGAAATAATTATACCTAACCTTGCAAACTAACCTCGTAACCGAATCTTATAACTAACCTCGTCACCTAATCATGCAAACTAACCTTTAAACTATTCTTGCTACTAAACCTCTTGACCTAACTTGTAAACAAACTTCGTAAGTTAATCTTATAAACTAACCGTTTGCCCTAATCTTGCAAACTAACCTTCTAACTTAACCTTGTAAACTAACCGTGTGACCTGAACTTAGAAACTATCCTCCCAACCATATCTTGGAAACTAAACTATTAACCTAATCTTGAAAACCAACCTTTTGACTTAACGTCCTAAATTAACCTATAACCTATTCTTGTCACAGAATCTCCGGAGCTAAAGTTCTAAACTAACTTTGTGACATAACCTTGTGACCTAACCTTGAAAACTAACCTTGCCACCTAACCTTGCAAACTAACCTCCTAAATTAATCTGGTTAACTAACCTTGTGACCTAACCCCCCAAACTAACCTCGTACCCTTATTTTGCAAACTAACCTTGTGACCTAACCTTGCAAACTAACCGTAAATTAATCTTGTTAACTAACCACCAAAACTAATCTCGTAGCTTTATTTTACAAAATAACCTTGTGACTGAACCTTGCAAACTAACCTTGTAATCTAATCTTGTAAATCTACCTCATGACCTAACCTTCCAAACTAACCTCTTAATCTAATCTTGTAAAGGAACCTTGTGAACCACCCTAGCAAACTAACCTCGTAATCTAATCTTGCAACCTAACCTCGTAACCTAATCTTGGTAACTGACCTCTTGACCTAATCGTTTAAATTAACATTGTGACCTAGCCTTTCCAACTAACCTCGTCACATAACCTTATGATAAATGTTCTAGGTCTAGTCCTGCTTCAGTTAGGGTAGGTTAGTGGTTAGAGATATGTTGCAAACTCCCACATTTTGTTTTTCATGTTTATGGTTTGACTTTTTTTTTGTTTATTGATGATTCTTAATGTATTGTTTTTGACATTAACCAGCCATGGTGTGGACCCTTCCGTGGCCTTAGGGGAAGGGAGACTCCGTCCATTCCAGGGGTATGTGAATATGATTACCCCCATATGGGATAGTCTTACTCCATCAGTAGGATAGTCGTCAGAATAGAGGAGAAAGTCGCACTCGCTAGGGTCAAACTCATGCCTCGACGCTAGAAATCCAACTCCGTATTTATTACGCTAGCGAGAATTGCCTAAAAAAAATGACTCGTAAAATATTTATCTTAAGGGCAATACTTTGTATTATTAAAAGTACCTATTTCCAAATTCTTTTTCTTTTTTATATTAACATTTATGTAATTCAATTTCACGCACCCAAGTGTTTATTTATGATAGAGGAGCTAAAAGGTTTATTTACCAATGCAATTCGCAAAGAAACATCAAATTCACGATTTACATTAAATAAATATCGAAATTGTATTGTAGTTTATGGAATAATTAATTTGCAATAAGGATGGGAGAATCTGCTAAGTAGCAATGGGATGTTTTGTATTAAAACCTTTCTCACTCCCCAATAGGCTATTTCCGGCCTATTGATATTTTTGATACCGATAATGCTAACAAAATATGGAGAAATAGACTTAAAAAGGCGATTAAAGGAATAAAAAAATAAAAAAAAAATATATACACATAAAATGCTAGTAAGAACCTCTGTCAGGCCGCCCATCGCTTTAACAATTGAGGACAAGGATGACCACTTTAAGAATTTAGTACAAGGAAAACCTAAAAATTACTTAAAAGGGGACGGAAGATGACGAGATATGAAGATTTTAAGTGAAGATTTTGCTCAAAGTTCTTCTCTTACCAAGGAGGTTGATTCCAGAGACGAATGACGTTAGAAGGGACAGGGAAACGGGTACAACCTTGAACGATCTGTTTCCAAGCAAATATTCTTCTGTAGACTTGTTTCCTTTAAACGCCGTGCATATTCCTATTACAAAGGAGATAATCAAGACGCTTAAGAAGATACAATAATCCACAATACCAAATGCACTTATCTCCATTTTCTCGATTTAATTGATTTCCTGAAAAAAAAAGGAGGATAAGTTTATTTAGGGCAACCCAAAAGTATTGTAACCACAAAAAAACGCTAAAAAAACTGATCAAAAATTAACAAATTAGATTAATAAAGTCCTCAAAATGTGGACAAATGAGACAAGCAAATTTGAGAAATGTCTCCGATCTCGGCGGTCAAAAGTGGCAATAGAGAAGGGGCCAAACTCGGACCCTTAAACGTTGCTTACATCATATGAGGTCGAGATTGGGGTGAGTGAAGTCTCTGCCACACAACAGGTGTTGAATGGCCACCTGTGTGTGGTGGCTAATAGATTTGTATTCACTTCCAAATCTAGACCAACCAAGTAGAAGCTTTTCAACTTTACCCACCACTGCAAAGTACAAATTATATTACTTTTACTAAGCCGACACCCCCTAAAGGATTGCCCCGTGTAGAGTGTTATACCTTGAACTTGTAGGAGAGGCCTTCTTCTTCCGGACCTAGTGACCCCGGCAGCGTCAAACTAGATTGAGACTACCTGCGCTTAGTTCCTACTAGACATTTCCAATTTTGCCTTTATTTTGCAGGATATTCGTTGACAAACTTTTGTCCATTCTTCCTTAGATAGGGCTAGAGGGGCACATCCCTTCTTCTTGGCTTCTCTTAGGGCGGGGGTCTAAACTTGGCTGCATTATCCCCTCCCTTTTTCATTTTATTACCCCCACCCCATTTTCCCCCCTTATCCATCCTTTTAGGTATCCGTAAGGGAATGGCTACCTTGCAGCGGTTGACATCTGCAGGATTGTGCGTGCTTCCGGCACTGTTTTCCACACAGTTTCACTTCTTCTAGTTTTACCACTTTCTTTGCATATCTCCATACACACCTTTTGCAGGATACGCCTTTTTGGCAGTTCGCTTTAAAGTTGTGCATAAAAGGCATAAACCCACATTTAAATGTCTAATAAGAAACGCCCTTCAGGCACGTGTAAAGGCTATATGGAATGTACCACAACGAATATAGTAATAATGTAATTAATAAAAAATCAGTAAATACTATATTAAAAAATAGGTGTGTTATTTTTTATTATAGTTAATAAATACACTTGGCTATAGCATAGTATTGCGATGTGCACACGTTGATCGTTCAGTTCAAATGAGTTTTTTTTTTTAATAGAACGACTTTGTTTATCACTAGTACATGACTAGTTTAAAGCATCATGTTTCATCCTCGAGCTGTACAAACAGACAAAGTTTGATGTCAGGTGAAACTTTGTCAGTGTTTGTAGAAACATTTGACCTAAAGTCAAACTTTATGTGTGTTTGTAGGAGGATTTAACATAATGTCAAAATTTTCAGTGTTTGTTCAACTCAAGGATGGACTGTGTTATTTTTCGTCCCCTTAATAAATCAGTGATTTTTGTAGTTTAAAGGCAAATATCCATTTTTCGCGAGTCACGATGCCCCAATAACATTTCCTTTTTACTTTTTCCTTCCTTTGATTTCACTTTTACAAAATTAAAAAAAAAGGCTGTTCAAATTTTTTTTTTACCCATTAGCAAGAAATATCAATGAAAAAGGAATTGACGAGGAATTAGACTCTAAAACATGCCCTTTAATTAATTTAAGCTCATGGCGAATTTTATGCAATGATGACTCAATTAATAAATTGTACACTGTAGTATGAAATGGTTATCTTTTAATATATTACGTACGTATTTATCAGAAGCTAAATTGCGTACCCTCCATGCCCCAAGAATGAGGTTGCATAAGTTCTAGAGAATAACCTTTTTATGCATAGACGTAGCTAAGCTTTACTACCGCTCGTGACCCTCATATTAAAGGATCTATATTATTACGTCACTCAAATCGGAGACGCAAACAATACCATTCTTCGAAAGTGAATATGTGTATATTTATTTGGAAATAATTGCACTGGTTGAGATAAAAGCGTGATTTTCATGTTTGATGTGTAATTTACTTGAAATTTATGTGTAGTACGATATTTTGGGGTTGCTGGAATATACAGGGTGGGCAAAAAAATTGACCTATTTTGAGAAGCAATATCTTAATAACCCTTGCAGCTAGAGACATGAAAGAATAAAAGAGGAATTTTTAATCTATAAATACTTATTCCTTGTAAAAATCGTTTTAAAGTCATTTAATCAGTCAATTAGGCTTTAAACAAATTAAATAAAAAAACCGTGATGTGGACCATCTGTGTGAACGAATTCAGTCTGCATGGGAGGATTTTTCACAAGTAAAAATTGAAATTGCAATTTTAGAACGGAAGGCAAGATTACATCCTGTGGTTGACCATAAAGGAGGGAATATTGAACCATTCATTAAAATTTAAATTTAGTTTAAAATTTTTAACTTTTTTAAAGGTTGCAATTTCTAAAATAAAAAAAATCTTTTTTACATTATTTTTTAAAGGCTAATTGACTGATTAAATGACTTTAAGACGATTTTTATATAAAAAACAGGCAATGGCTTCGCTACTAAGATTAAAATTTAAAAGCTAAAAAAAAAGTAGCCATGGTTAAATTTTTATAAATTTTCTGAACTTCACCATTTGTAATTCTTTGTGTTTTAAAAATTTCACAAAATTTCGATAGATATATTTATTTCTGAACTTCACCATTTTTTTTATATAAAATAATTATTAGAAATAACTTTGATAAAAAAAAATAAGTCATAACCAAACTAAGATTAAATTATTATTCAAATACTCATAAGATCCCCTTCTTAAATTATAGAGTTAGTGAAGTGATGATAATGATGATAATTATTTAAAGATAAAAATTCATCTTTAATTTGTTTTTTTTTTCTTTCCTGTCCTAAGCTGCAACGGTTATTGAGATATTGTTTCTCAAAACGGTCCTTTTTTTTGTGAGGGGGCGGGGGGGGAGGCTATTTTTGGCAGCAATATAAATCAATTGGCATATCAGCGATCTGGTCTCTTCTTGATGCTTTCCTTCATTATTGATTGAATTCAACTGTTATTCAGCAAGTGAAAAACATTTATGTCGAGTTGGTGTTGAACATGTAAAGACTATGCAATTTGCTTTGGTGGAGAAGAACCAGGGTAGAAATACTACCATGGCTGCTTTCTTTTACAGCTTTATTCGTCCTATTTCCTACTGCCCCCATGACGCCCCTTGAAGTGACGCAACTCCTTCAGGATATCCTCCATGAGGGTGTTCTTGCCCGAAGAACGAAGCATCTTTACACTACATAAGAACATAAGAAAAGAAGGAGACTGCAAAAGACCATTCATGGCCTACACTTGGCAGCTCCTGTTCCAGTCAACACACAAAAGATTTCTTACCAGTGAAAAGTCATCAACATTGTCACCCTTTAAAGGAGTTCGTCAGATCTAATCTACAATATACATAAAATGCATCCAGAGGATTATGTCCATTCATGCAACCGCAAAATAATCTCCCCACTCCTTAGAAAAATATATACATATGTACATAAAAAAGTCAGTCCCATCTAGCAGCTTCATTCATATATTTATCTAATCTATTCTTAAAACTACCCAGAGAGGAGGCTTCTATCACATGTCTAGTGAGCCTATTCCATTCATCTACCACACGATTTGTAAACCAATTCCTCCCAATCTCCTTCCTAAACCTATACTTATCAAGCTTAAACCCATTGCTACGTGTCCTGTCATGTTCACTAAGTATAAGAACCTTACCCAGATCCCCTTTATTATATCCTTTTGCTGAATGACTTCAGCACTCTTATTGCTTACACTCCTCCTAATGAATCCCAATATCCTATTAGCTTTATTCTTAGCATTTAGACATTGCTTTCTAGGACGAAGGTCTGAACTTACCAAAATACCCAAGTCCCTCTCACAATCGGTCCTCCCTAAATTTCTCCCATTTAATTTATTACTATTCAGGTGATTATTTCTACCTATACTAAGTAAACTACATTTGTCTATGTTAAACTTCATTTGCCATTTCTCAGCCCAATTGGACAGAATGGTCAATTCCTCCTGCATTACAACAGCATCAGAATCAGCCCTAATGGCCCTACCTAGCTTAGTATCATCAGCAAATTTACTCAGGTCACTACTTATACCTATGTCAAGATCATTAATATAAATTAAGAATAGCAAGGGACCCAAAACAGATCCTTGCGGAACTCCACTGCTAACACACCCCCACTCAGATTTAACTCCATCTATACTAACTCTTTGCTGTCTGTCACCAAGCCATGACTGAATCCACCTAAATATACTGCCATCGATCCCGTGTGCTTTAACTTTGCTCAGAAGCCGTAAGTGTGGCACTCGATCAAAAGCCTTACTAAAGTCCAAGTATAAAATATCATAGTTTTCATCCTTATCTGCTGCTTCATACACCTTACTATAAAAAGACAGCAAATTAGTCAGGCAGGATTTACCCTTACTAAAGCCATGCTGTGATTCTTTTATCAACTTATGCTTATCCAAGTGATCCCTAATATTCCTCGCTATAATAGAGTCCATCATTTTCCCTACCACTGATGTCAAACTTACTGGTCTGTAATTAGACATATTTGTTTTATCCCCTTTCTTAAATATAGGTATCAATCACATTGGCTTTCTTCCATGCCACTGGCACAATGCCACTCTCCAATGATTTTCTAAAGATGCATGCTAGGGGCTCACTTAACACATCCTTACATTCTTTCAAAATTCTAGGAAAGACCTCATCAGGACCGGGTGCTTTACTACTTTTGATTTTATCAATTTCCTTTGTCACTATCTCCTTTGTGATCAAGATATCCTTTAATTTCTCTTCATCATTACCCCGAAAGATCATTGACACCTCAGGTATATTTAGAGTATCCTCCTGTGTAAATACTGAGAGAAAAAAGTCATTTAGCATTCCAGCCATTGAGTCCCTATCACTCACTAATTCTCCATTGGAATCTATAAGTGGGCCTATTTTATCTCTAACCTTAGTTTTGTATAATTGATAAAAACTTTTAGGATCTTCCTTTGCCCTATTTGCCACTTTAATTTCATAATTTCTCCTTGCTACTCTAACTAACTTTTTAACATCTCTTGCTAGTTCATTATATCTCTGCCTTAAGTGATCCTCTCCATTTTTTATTTTCCTATAAATGCCCTTTTAAATGCCAATATAATGCTTAATTTTATCTGTCATCCATTTTGGGTCATTATTTTTAGTCCTAATCTCCTTATAAGGAATGTTAATCATCTGACCTGTAATTAATTGCTCAATTATTCTTTCATACTCCTCTTCAATTGTAATCTCTTCCTCCTGGTGATTATTGTCTCCACTAACTGATATCATTGAATCTATTCCTGAATTGATTTCATTGCCTGGTTTCTGTACAACTGCCTCCAGGTAAGTCCTTAGCCCATTATAATTTGCTCTTCTAAAGTCAGGAATTTTAACATTGTTCATGCTACTATCAATACCATTCCATTTCATCTTGAATCTAATTTCACAATGGTCACTATTACCCAAATTTCCTCCAATCTCAGTATCCTTAATAACTTCTTCCCTATTTGTCAGAACTAAATCCAGTATATTATTACCTCTAGTGGGTTCGTTAATAATCTGCCTCAGAAAATTATCTTGGACAACATTCAAAAGTTCCTCAGCCTCCTGATCACCCACAAGAGCTTCCCAGTCTATATTTCTGTAATTAAAATCGCCCATTATACACACATGCTTAATTCTACATGCCCGTTCAATCTCCTGCCACAGAAGATTTGAAGCTTCCTTACTAAGATTTGGTGGTCTGTATAATAATCCTATGACAAGCTTGTTTTTACCTTCCTTTACATTTAGCCATAATGACTCTGTGTTATCATCTAATTTAATTGTACTGTTTACACAACACTGGAGATTATCTTTAATATAAATAATAACCCCTCCTCCTCTCTTCCTATTCCTATCTGTATGGAACATGTTAAAGCCCTCAATCTCAACCTCAGGTTTAAAGTGATTTCCTGCCAAATCAAGCCATGACTCTGTTATCGCAATTATATCAAAATTCTCTTCACTCGCTAACGCTCTTAAGAGATCTATCTTATTCCTTATACTCCGACCATTTGTGTAGTATATTTTTAAGTTTTTTTATTATTCCCATCTTCATTGCATCGTGCTTTTCTATTCCTAGTTATCTGCTCATTCACTTGTGCATTAGTCCCCCTATAACACATCAGTATGCCCTCTCCCTTAGCTATTCCTCTATCTCTGCATCCCTTCCATTTCCTACACCTGCCCTCTATTCCTGTTATTCCCTTACCTCTAACAGCTTCTAGTTTCCCACCCGTAAGGACCTAATCACACTATCCAGCTCCCCCCATAGAACCTTAACACCTGCCCGACTAAGATGGAGCCCATCCATCGCATACAACCTCCTATTCCCGTAAAACCCTCCCCAGACATCTACAAACACCAATCCTAACTCCTCACACAGTCCTTTCACAAATTCATTCAAACCAATTGCACGCGACAACCATTCTACCCCCACATCCAATCTCGGAAGCACACCAGAAACAACACCTTTTACCCTGCTTTTACTCATCCTTTCAACTAACCTTTTATACTGCTCACGTAACTCACATGTACCCACCTTCTTTACATCATTCACTCCCACATGCGTAATCACAACTGCATCCCTCTCACACCCAGAAACCAGCCTATCATACCTCTCACAAACATCACTTACACCAGCACCCGGCAGACAAACTCTCATTCCCTTCCACTTGCTATCACTCAACTTCCTATCTAAATACCTAATCTGAGAGTCACCCATCACTAGCACCTCAGTCATTCTCCTATTCTGTCTTGGCCTAACATTACCCTCCCTCCTGCTCTCAGTCAGACTACCACCCATCCTGCTTTCATCCACAATCACACCAGGCAAATCACTTTCACACTCTTCCTCTCTCAGGACATTGAATCTGTTAGTCAACCTAACAGGTTCTATGTCCCTCTCATTCACACACCTAACCTGTCCTAACTTATCTATCCTATCCATTTTCACCCACCATTCATCATCACTCACAACTTCCACACTGTTCCCAGTCCTAGCCCTATCTTCCACCCTCTTAGCACTAATCTCACCCTTCAATCGCACACTTGCATCTCTTCTCACCTCAAACACCAAATCATTCAACCTCTTACATTCCCCACTCAACCTCCTAACCTCCCCTTCCAGAAAACACACACGTCATTCAGTTACATTCACTCTCCTTTCAACTCCACATGCATCACACACCACATACACACTACTTTCAAACGGCATGCTCTCACCATCTATACAAACAGCCATACTCTCAGAAATTTACTAAGGAAAAAGTTAACACTCACCCCCAAAAATTCTTGCTCAGAATTGCTGCCAGTTATCTTCCCCAAAAGTATTAATCACTAATGTATTCATTATACAGTGATTGATGTATTAAATAAATACAAGAAAAACTATACACCCAAATCAGTATTATATCCCAATCTTACAATGAGAATCAAGAGCTTCCTGCAAGACAACCTTCCAGAAACGGGCTGGAAGATCCGCCCGTTTCTGAAGGTTCGTAAAAAGAGGTGATTTAGGACTGGGATTTAGACTCATGGGATTACTAATCAAATTATTAAAATGCCCATGCTCGTATAGCTCAGTGTTTCCCAACCCATGGCCACATGGCCAAAATGGGTCATGGCAAATTTCAGGTTGGCCAAAGTAATTTTATATTTTTACTGGGTCGTCACTGGGCTAATTCATATATCAGCCACATCTTTTTTTCCTGAATGAAGAAATAAAATTAAACCATTCCATTACAACTATAACTGTTTACACTGATTTTGTGAATCTATATTGTAGACTTAATTAACGCTTTACACAAATCCCGATCGACTCGACCTAGTCTTGCTCATTCCATTCACTTGTCTATCTTTACATTGCATCAGAAAGACTCCGAAAAGAGATATGGAACGCTATCCAACTCTCCGTTGCTTATCGGAGAAAGGCAGCTCCAAGATTTCTTGACGCGACTGTCTGAATGGCTTCCGCGGACACTCAGCGACATCACGGAGTGGATAAAAAGAGACCAGCTGAATTTAAAGAAAAGGTTCGAAACGAAATAGAACCACTTTACAGCTAACAAAATCACGAAATGACGAGATAATAAAACAACAGAACAATGAAAAATATAACAGCACGAGAATGCAGCCATAATTTCCATTAAAAATCAAAATAACAGCAATGTAAAGCTCGAAACAAACCCGATAACAAAGGCTCGAAAGCTAAAATAAGCAAAACTCAAGAATTTCTGAAGAGAAAATTCCAAGAAAAAAACAAACCCAAGATAACAAATGCTCCAATGGTCCAAGGAAACATAATATAACCATACGTAAAAAAATGCAACATGAAAGCTTTAGCCGGGCAACCTGCACATATCACCATCACCCTCATTCTAATCATTTATCATAATCATCTCTTCTCTTCATTTATTTCCTTAAGACCACTCATCCCTCACTACCACAATGATTTCTACCTTTCCTATCTCTCCCCCACACAATCACCTCTTTTACTATCCTGAACCCGAACCTAAGTAAAGTTGGCTCAATTGAGGAGGTTTTCATAGGACTGTCGCCCAGACACAAAAAGAAACTACTTGGCGATGCTTAGAGCAACCCGATTTTATGTACCCTTTAAAATATGTTTAGAAGTGGAAACATCCATAACTTTATTAATGGCTTATTGGTATTTTTTTTGGTAATTATGTTCAAGAAAAAACAATATATATATATATATATATATATATATATATATATATATATATATATATATATATATATATATATATATATATATATATATATAATTTAAGAAGGGGATTTTTGGGAGTATCTAGATAATAATTTTTTTATAATATTAAAAACAAAATGGTGAAGTCCAGAAATAAATATAGGTATCGAAATTTTGTGAATTTTTTAAAACCCAAATAATTACAAATGGTGAAGTTAGGAAATTTATTTTTATGTATCTTCTATAACTATATTTTCGCAACGTGATATTTTGAAAGAGGGGGGGGAATTTATTTTATAGTTACTTTTTAAAAATTATTATAATTGGCGAAGTTCAGAAAATTTATAAAAATTTAACCATGGCTGCTTTTTTTTAGATTTTTTATTTTAATCTTAGTAGCGAAGCAATTGCCTGATATATATATATATATATATATATATATATATATATATATATATATAGTAAGAATATGAAGACTCAGGAGATTACACTAATCATTTATTGGCCGGACGTTTTGGACCTTCGCTAGGACCATCATCAGCGACTGTATCGACTAATGTCGAGAAGGGAAAGAAATATTAACAATAACAACTAAAGAGTTAGAAACATGCATTATCTAATGGATAAAAAAAAGAACGGGGGAAGGCAAGGTAAATCAATAAAATTGACACATATTGAGAGGAAATTAAAAAGAAAATTAACAATATATAGAATTACTTAATACTATCTAGAGTAATTTTTAAAAAAAAATAATAGAAAGAAGTGAAGTTTTAACATAAACTGACTTGAGTATCAAAAGTTAAAGAGTCTCCCAACAATGTGTCTCGATCGTCAGGGTTCTTGTAGATATGATCAACGAAAACCGAGAGAAATAGTGATTAGCTTCCATCTTCAGGTCCCTTTTACAAGGTTCACTAAAATCTGAGTCAAAATACCCCTTTCAGCCAACATTTTGCCAGATTCTCTTAGCTAAATCAGATCGAGGTAATGATTTTCCCGGGTTTATCCAGGTATGGTGAAAGATTTGCGATAAATATAATGTTGGAGTGACTTTGTGGTTTGCTCTAATAATGTATTATTTTAGATATGAAATGATTTATTCTTAAATACGAAATAATGACTTGGAGGGGGGTGTCATTAAAATTACTGGGAAAAATGTGAAATGAAAGCGGAAAGCGAATCCAATTTTTCTCACTTTCACTAAAGTAATCATTTTGGCGTGTGGGTGAGCTAAAACAAACATTTAAATGAAAGTGCCTTTATTTGGGTTGTTTCATCTAGAGGACACGAATGTATTGCAAGAAGAAATAGCATAGTGCCCAAAGGTGATTTAAGGAATTGCCATGTTTAGTTTTAATGTAAAATCGGGATAGGTAAAGATATTTAAAACGATGCCAAACTTGAGTTTAATTTTATTTCGAATCCGTTAAGGTAATAGAGGTGGGACTTGGAGGAGAGCTATAAAAATGGCGCATCAACTAGTCTTATCGTTAAGTGAATGGTTCGATGAAAACAAAGTCAACGGACCTAGGTTGCGTGCTCTTAATTATTATTACTTATGCCCTTATGACTTTACGAGCTTCAAAACCTTCCTCAAGTTGGGCAATCCAACCCATAGTTAGTCTTATTCTAATAATTCCTGGACTAACTTTGGAAGGACCTTGGAAATTATATCATTTGAAAGAGAATGTAAAACAACATAAGGGTTTCAAATTTCATTATAATCTGCAGAATAGTTACGATATTATTGCTAAAAGAATTCATTGAAAAGTAAACCGGTTACCACCCGACCGACAACCTACCTACGAACTGACATAGTAACTTCACGCGACTAAAAAAAACATTAAATTGAGAGAGGCGGTAAACGTCTGAAACTTGGAGTCTAAGCGAAAGAAAGCAATGGGAGACATAAAGGCCTTAACACGTTGCACTGAGTTTTCTGTTTCTTTATATCCAATGATTACAAATAAGCAAATTTGATACTTCGGAAACCATTATTTATATACAAGTCTCTACTATTGGAATGTTAGTAATTTGTTCAATTTTCCTACGTCGAGATTTTACGTACACAAGTAATCGACAACAGTCGTCACCGCCCAGAATCCCCTCGTTCATGTGAGGGAGTCGGGTAACACGTCTTAAGATAAAGAATGGAAGTTTGAGAAAGAGTGACATATTTCGGGAACAAGGCCGGGGTGAATAAGTTGATTTGATTGGGAAATTGATCTTCTTCGCACTCCGTGACAGGTCACCCATCTTATCATGTGTGGTCTTTAAAGCAACGCATAGCTACGTAATCAGTTCATTACAGTAAACGGAAAATTCCGCTTAATTTTCATTGACCTAAACCGTGATTTACTCCGAAACGAATAATGGAACGAATGATGCGAGCGACAACTCAGGGAAAATGGTAGAAGTAAAAAATGAATATATCCATTATTCCAATTATTTGTTCTAAGAAAAAGTATCAACTTAAGTTTTTGAAACAAGATAAAGATCATTGAAAAACTCGAGAATAAAGCTTATAATTTTATTTTAACTAGTGAATTTGAGGGTGGTAGCAATTTTTGATTGTAATTGAATATTCCAAGAAAACCAACTTTTATTATTTAAAAAAAATAATTTTTAATTTTATATTATTTTGCATTTATATTATTTTTGAGATTACTAAATAAATTTTTATAGGGTTTGGGAGAATTTTCCAAAGCCACTTAAATAACTCCCGCTTTGCCTCTATAAAACCGAAGGAGTAAATTTTATCGATGGAAGAACCTTCGCCAGGAGTGGGTTTAGAAAGCTGACTCTCAATACACTTCTTGTACACCACAGTTTAAAAGGGTAATTAGAAGGTTGGAGGTACCAATAAAACAGATCTTTATACAAAAATAAAAAAAAGTGAGAAAAATGAAAAGTTAAAAATGAGTCAAAAATGTAAAACAGAGGGAAGAGAATTTATGCAATGGTTAAGCATCATTTTCATGTGGAAATGGTCTCGTGGGGGTGCAAACTCCTTAAACTGGGTTATAATATTTTAATGTTTATAAAAAGTGGAATGTGGGGTTTTCACCAGTATTTTTAAACTTAGGGAGGTTCCTAAAAAATATTGAGACAAGTTACATCTATACTACAAGTAAAGAGCAAAAGTTTATAGTGTTTTAAGAAATTAAATTCATTCTAAAAACTTTTTAAATAATAAGCTATGGAAAAAACTGCATGTATCAAATTATGTCCATATAATGCAACAAATCTTTATAAAAGTCTTCCTAAAAAGGCAACTAACTCAAAACCCGTAGCGTAATTCTAACGAACGCGTATTTTTATTATTTTGTTTTAACTTTAGTGTTTTCTTAATCACCTAAACCTCTCTTTAATGTCCACCGGTTTGATGCATTGAATTCCAAACAAGCAAGAAAACAAGTGAGCAATTTCAGATTAACAGTAGTATATAGATTATTATTCGATTAATCCTGGGTTGTGAGACACAACGAAAAGATCTATGCGGAAAATTAGTGGCTAATGTCAGTCTTCTAGATTTGAGGATTCTCTCTGAGGTAGGGAGAGTGCATAAGAGGGTACGCAAGGCAAGGTTAGAGGCACCAAAAAACTGGATGAAGGAATATTTGTGTGGAATAACGGAGTTCTGGTCGAGGTGTAATCTTCCCTTAACTGGCTAGTTGTAACTATCTTGCTTCGGATTCATTTCCAATCAGGTCTTAGCTGAACATGCTACATTTAGAAACCAACCATGTTGATTTGGTACTGAACAGGAAGAGGTTTTAGTTTTAAATCTCTCCCTGTTCGTCAGTATCTCGAGGACCGGTCTTCGCTTCCTCACATAATTATTAAAGAGTATATACTTACATTATATAGTATATGTATATTGTATGTAGATATGATCTCATGTATACATAATTCATGCAAGATAAATTTCAGCAGGCATCATATGAGTTTGAGAGCATATAAGGAGTGAAATATTTGCACCGTCGCCAATCCAGAGTTTGATGGTTACAAGGGCTACTCTCCCAATCCTTACTCTTTTGTGCCCCATTCCCATTCAACCTGACTCATCGATGGGTTGACCCCCCCCTCCCCCTTCTCAGCCTCCTTTAAGCTCCCCCCCTCATGTTGCCTTTCAGCGATGTTTGTTGAATGTGCTGCGATGAAGCTGTCGGGTCACCTTCACTGGCTACTAATTAATTCATTTCCTCTCTGATTACTGATTAATTATCACTCCTCCATTTGAACGTTCCGGATCCATAAGGCCACACGAGTCTCCTTTTTTGGCTAGCCGGGATGCGTACCTCCTCTCAATTTCACTTGCCCTAACCCTACCATTTTTTCAAAGATTTTTTGACGATGTTCTCGTTAGTTTTCGCGTGATTTTTTAGACTAAATTTTATTTCCCGGAGTTAAGCCCCAAATACGTTGGTCATCGCTATTTAGTTGAGCAAGGTTAAGCAGCATTTGGTATGGTTAGTTACCCGATGGAAGAACCACTTTGGGTCGACTTTGCGTTGGCCGTCATGTGATGTAGAACCAAGGGTTCGAATCTCACGTTAAACAATAGGCAACCGCTGAGATACGCATTGAACGGAGCAAATCAGGGGTAAAACTCAGTGTAAATAAATAATGGAATACACAACTAAAATGATATACAGAGTTCTTATTAGCCGAGTGGATACGGCGTTGATCCGCTAATGTCGCGGTACCGGGTTCGATCCTGGCAGGAGCGGACACAAACGTCAGCGCACGTAGAGATCTGGCTATCAATTGGTGGACGCGCTGTGCTCACCCCTGTACTAGGTTTAGTAGATCTTGCGCTTCTCATCGCACACATAGCCAATTATAACATTGATTTCTTTCCTCTCCCGTCTTCGCAGCACAACACACATTCTGTTCCAAGGAATCCTGCCGATGGCTATCTATATCCACGTACCTCGGGCGCGGAACGCTGTTTGTTATCAAAAACAGATACTTCTTGGCATCTCTCCCGCAGGAGGACCGGCCCATGGCGCCCTTGGGTTCACCAGTGATTGTCGAACTGACCTTTATGTCTATTTCATTATTCAGTCGGGATCCGTCTGGATAAAAGCAGGTTGACAAAACACTACTAAAATAATTATATATTACCACAAAGATAAAGCACAAGCAATGAAGCAAAATGGTAGTACTCGACAATTGTAACGTTCTATGGACTAATTTCTGGAAATTAATGTAAATTGCAACGTTCTGGAAAATCCTCGTCTGAAGGTGAAAGTTTAAGCAGAACGCACAGCAAAAACCCAACAGAAATAATCCCGTTCCTGAGTTTCCTCTTCATCGCAATTGGGATATTTTCTCCTGTTGATACAGTTTATTCCATATTTGTTTTGCTGTTTGCGTTCTTCGTTTTTGCTGTTATTAAGGAAGCCATTAATTGTTCTTTTCTTCTAGGAAGTAAATAATTATTGCCTCGTAACACAATACAGGAAATAATTATTTCCAAGGTCGAGTTACGCACTGTTCCATTTAAATCCAGAATGACTTTCGTGAATGGATTGAAGGTAAATAGGAGCGAACATACGGGAGTTAATGCTAGAAATTTGTATAAAAGTCACCCTCAAAAGAAGGATGACTGAAAATAGGAAACGTCAACAAATTTCGTAACCAATTAAGCGAGAACAGAGAAAGTAAATTTCAGCAAGAAATAACAAGAGTGTAAATGAATCATGCTCAAACGCTTGAATAAAATCAACTACTTCAGGACTTCGACCAGATCACATAAACTGAGGTTAGAGCGCTTGAACGCCATTAAAAACTATCAACTCCTTGCACCTCCTTTATGTCTTATCAAGCCAATGATACCCATCATTTTTCCATGCCAAATTGGTCCTTCTTAGGGGGCGGGGGCTATGCGTTGTACCATCAAACGCCTGAATAAAAACAATGGAAAACTATTATTATGTCAAATATTGGACTAGTTTCAAGACGCCTTCACCTTTGAGCTTTTATAAAATATGGAGTAACGCGAAAGCTACTTAAATAAGCCGCAATCTTTGTACGCATGGCCAACACCTATGGGAATGGGGACAGAACTACAGGGTGTCCCCCCCAAACCCCCGCCCCAAACAAACAGGAAGTTTCAGATTTACATTATGTATTTTACGCAAGTACATTTAACAAACATATAACTTTTACATATGGCCCTCAAAAGTCCAGATTTCAACGTAATGGATTTTACCTTGTGGGGTTTACTGTTACATCAACTTCAATTGCAGATGAGAAAAGTCACAGACATACAAACCTTAAAAACTCTGTTGATGGAAGCTCGGAACAATATCTGGCTTGAACTCATCTAAAAGGCGACTGGAAGTTGGCTAGAGCGCCTACCTCGTTGTCCCGCTGCTTACGGAAAGCATTTTAAACACCACATTTGTGTGTTTTTTTAACGAAGTTTCTGTTAAAAACCCTTTTCTGTTTCCAAAAATTAAATAAACTTTACCAAATTTCCTGTTTGTTTTTTTATTTGTGGGGCACCCTGTAGTAATAAAAAGTCAATTCTCGCGTTACTTTAGTCCGTCATTTGATCAGCGTATTCTGTACGCTAATCCATATTAAATCTAAGAAATTATAGTGGGTGTATTTAGCGAATCGGTCTGAGTTCTTAGCCGAGGTTAGCAATGTTTCTTTGACAAGTGGAAATACCATTTTACAGTGGCTAAAAGCAGGGGGAAGAAAGCGGGACCCAAAGAGATTTGACCATATGTTGAAAGTGATGCAGAGGTACTACATTTGTTAGGGTTTAAGGTTGTGCTTTGTAAACTATTTCAGTGTAATTCACCCTCAAGTCTTTATCACAAAATTTCATTCACCATCGACCAATATTTCGAAGTTTGGGGGTCATTTTCGTCTTATTCTCTATTGCGTATAATTTATTTTGTCACATGAGCAAAAACATATATTAATTCCTTTTCTAATTGGTTATTTTATTCAAATATTCAAACATTCTAAAATATGCAAAGAAAAATAAGAGTGAAAAGAAATTAAGAACAGAAAATAATCAGATTTTTTCGAGTTTGAATGAAGAAAATATAGTAAACTTAGAACTTAGAATTGGAACTTTTGGCTAATAATAAATTCGTTTCCTATTTGGTTACTAATTAATTAATTTTGTCTTTGGCCACTATAATTTGTTTTCTCTTTGGTTATTAATTAATTCATTTTCTTTTTAGGTACTATATAATTTGTCTCTTCTTCGTCTAATAATTAATTGTTTTTTCTCTTTGGCTGCTTATTCGGTTTCCTCTTTTGTTGCTAATTAACTGTTTCCTCTTTGGCTGCTAATTAATTCGTTTCCTCCTTGGTTGCTAATTAATTGGTTTTCCCTTTATTTCTAATTAATTGGTTTCCTCTTTGGTTGCTAATTAATTGGTTGCTAATTAATTGGTTTCCTCTTTGGTTGCTAATTAATTGGTTTCCTCTTTGGTTGCTAATTAATTGGTTCCCTCCTTGGTTACTAATTAATTGGTTTCCTCTTTGGTTTCTAATTAATTGGTTTTCCCTTTATTGCTAATTAATTGGTTTCCTCTTTGGTTGCTAATTAATTGGTTTTCTCTTTGGTTGCTTACTAATTGGTTTCTCCTTGGCTGCATTGCCCTTCATCAGCGTACACGTTCCCCACAACACCCACATCTTCATTATCACATCCCCCCCACAAGAGGTAGCCATGGCGTCAGCGATACTCAGCACGGAAGGCGGATTCAAAACTCTTTATTGGGTAGAGGACTCGGTAGACTTAGGGAGAAAGAATTTGATGGAATTTGTGTTGGGTATTTGTGGCAGGCCTACTAACGTATAAACCCATTTTTTATTAGCCTCTCTGACTACAGCAGTCTGCCCACACTGAATCGCTTGGCGCTCCTGACTCTGACTGACTGAATGAATGAATCTGTCTTCTCTCTACTTTACCCAGTTGTATATACTATTGAAAACCCGTGGATGTGGCCTGCTGCTGACCAATGACACCCTTTTGGGCAGAGCTTACTCTACCGGATGTTTATTTGTCTATGCATGGCGATAGAGCGAATTTTTATGTCAGAGTCATAGCATCCATCTTGCCTTTCGCAACCCCCTCACAGTAAACAAAGAGCATTTTTCTTATCTTCAGCTCGGTGTCAATGACCTAACCTGTTTTGACGTTGTTGGCACAGCTGCGGTGTTTTCCAAACCATTGGCTATCGAGAAGTTTGTTGTTACAGGTGTTTTGTTTCTCAGACCATCGGTTGTCGCGGCAGGTGTGTAAATGTATATACACGTGAGTGTATATTTGTGTCAGCGCGCGTGCGTGTGAAAATTCGTTCTGCCTGAATCTCCTTTATAGAATCGTACATATCATTGTTTACATGATCATATTATTTCTCTAACAAAATGTTATACGTATTATTTTTCTTTTTTAATGACAAACTTATATATTTTAGATTACTTCTATGCGCATAATTATGTGAGTGCCCATTACAAGCCTCCATAGGATTTATGTGATACTCATCTGTGAGGCTTCACTGTCAATCCTATTTCGCCGTGCACTATGTCACCATATATGAACGACGACACAAAACGTAGAATGTTCATAGCACTGGTGCAAGGGGCCCTGAGACTGAAAATGTGCGCCTCTCAGGTGAGGCGTTGGTTGAATATAAGACCAACGAATTTTGAGAGTCCACCATATTCAGCTGTCTAGTTTTTGAATAGTTCTGAGTTAGGGCGGTGGCTACGACGGTGAAAGAAGTGCATGACCTTCATCTTTGCCATAAAAAAAACAAAACTCTTGCATTTATGCATAATGACATACGCTTGCTGTCCAGGATAGGGATATGAGACGCTCAAAAAGAGATATAAAAGTCTTTTAAGTAGAGCGTATTAAGAACATTATTTGGCAGCACCGAGAGAATAACGCATTTCGATCATCGAAATTAGTTAATTGATCGGTTTTCTGCCTTTAGAGATGAAGTCCTGTTGGCGGCCTTCAACGACCAAACGACGTACTTGGAAGACTGGTATAGCAGCATCTCGACTAGAGAATGGGGAGAAAGCGGTCTCAAAATATTCTTGCACGCATACGTTGCTCAACATGGTGATTCTGTCTTTTGGAGTATGGGAGGAGTATATGAGAGAACTTACTCTGAATCCTTGTGACGCTCATTAGGTGTCCTCCGATTTAGGTAAATTCACCTATGCCCGTTATGAAGAGCGGTGGGTGTGCTTTGAATAAAACGGAATCTAGCTCAAGTCCAACGAATTTCACACATTGTGAAATAATTTGGTCGGCTCCTGTAGTGCATGTAAGCATATCACTCCTCTTTCAGAGTTGTCTCACACTCACACGACCGCCAAAGAAGTGGACAGCGTGAAAATCAGCCAGAGGTTCGAGGAATTGAAGCCAAGCTAACGACGATGAAGGTGAAGGAGAATATCTTGATGGCCTCATAGACCCGCCTAAACTCGACTGAGATAAAGAAATCAACTCTTTGATCGAATGCAGGCGACTTTTCTCGATCCAAGCACCATCAAGAAGTTTTCTTGAGCTTACTTGCTAGCAAAATATATTTGAAAGGTAATGCAATCGCTACCAAGGGTGAACTGGGAGACCACAGCGACAGGTCAGGGTTAAAAAAATAAAGCGATGCTAGGACATTGATAGGCGGATTCTTCCTCATTAAGGACATGGAAATTCAACTCTTCAACCAGTTCTGAAAGGACATGTCCCCTGGGATTGATGGTGCGGTCTCCTTATATAGCGTGTCTACTATTCAGGTCTCCGAGAAGAAGAAATGAACTTGGAAATCGCGTTAAGATGGGCGGAACTCTGCCTTTTTGAAGCCTGCTG
Organism: Ceratothoa steindachneri; assembly: GCA_963969495.1. Taxonomy (NCBI): domain Eukaryota; kingdom Metazoa; phylum Arthropoda; class Malacostraca; order Isopoda; family Cymothoidae; genus Ceratothoa; species Ceratothoa steindachneri. Next base: position 69,974,963 of record OZ018328.1, on the reverse strand, counting down.
AAGGTGAAATATATATATATATATGTGTGAAGAGAGAAAGAGAGGGAGAGGCAAGAGAAGACCCCTTATTCATCTTGAGCTGGAATGGTACTTCAGAAAAAGAAGTATGAGATTCAAAGAAATAATAGAGTAGAAAATTGCGTATCAAACTGTCCGGATCCAATTCCATTGTGTTGCAGTCAGGAAACGCTTATTCCCCTGGATCGTATGCAAGGGGGAATTAGGGGAGGCCTTTTTCGCAGTGAAGACCCTCAAGGGAAGAGCTGAATGCCGCCCAGAGGCAGATCGCCGAGATCTATTAGCTACGGAATGCGCTGATGAGGCTCTTGCCTCAGGAGCCTTAGTAGAGGAGGTTTGCTCGGTATGCTTATCCTTCTCCTGCCCTGAATCATTCTCTTGGCGGGGCAGATTGGGTCTGCGCTCACTCGTCTTTTGCGAGGAAGGGGGGGGGGGCTGGAAGAGCCATCTCGCTTCGGGCACGGGTGAGGATGCGCGGAGGTTCACTCGGTGGTACTCTCCATTCAGAGGTCAGTCGTCTTCGAATTACTTATGGGTTGGCTAGTGCCAACTACCATGGCGTTTCCTTCTCAGAATTGAGCGATGACTCGGAGGAGGAGCGTAGCCACCTCGCTTAGTACGAAGCGGCACTGGAACGCAGTAGTACTTTGGCACTGTCCCAATGGATAGAATAAATAAATAAAGGATGCAAGCACCGTTACTATTTTGAATTTGCCAGTGACTGAAGATGACGACTGTCTCCGTTGAAACTTAGTTTCTCAAAAAATCTTCCAAAATACTTTGCACGCACTTCTTTGGATATACAGGGTGTCCATAAAGTCTCTTCTTACCATCGTTCCCTCTTCGACGTTGCAGGTGTGTGGGGATTGCTAATTGCAATCTATAGTGCTTGCACTCTTCCCGTTCTACCTGTCTCATCTTGTGTAATAATAATAATAATAATAATAATAATTGAAAACATATCTTAATCAGACTTGTTCTTTTGTACTCAGTGATTTTCAAAGTGTATTAAATGAGGTAAAAAAACTATGCTATCCACTGAGTACAATAGAACAAGTCTGATTAAAATATCTTACTGTCGTAGAATGACTCCCGACGATACCATATATTACACTATTCGTTGAGGGAACTTCCTTAATTATCTTTAGAGTGCGTTACTGTCTGGCGGCCGATATTATGTATCTTCGATATGCTTAAGAAGTGGAACTGAGCTCAAGGATAATAATATTGCTATCATTAATAAAATAGAGTTTTATTAATAATAACTATAAACAATACACAAAAACGGAAAATATTGACATAAACAGAATGTCAAGGGTCGTGGAGACTCGGGCTAATCCAAGGATTTAAGGGATTAAAAAAAGGTAAAACAAATATAGAGTTAAAGAGATGGGATGGTTCGATAAACAATTTAAAGCACAGGATAGAATTGACAAAAGGGATCAATACTCAAAAGGTGACGTTTGGCTTACGTAACTTTTCATTAGGGTGCGGTGGAAGGTACTTGAAGGAATATTCGGTCCGCTGGCGAGTTCCAGCCGAAGGAAGGGGGGATAAAAGGATCCTGACGAGGCGTCTTGGGAAGGAGAGCCGTTTCTCGACGAACGGCTGGAAGAACAATGGCTGTTCTAGGTTGTTCTCTTCTGAACAAAGGGGGGATGAGAACCGTCTCTTGTCTACGGGCTCAAGAACAATGGCTGTTCTAATGTTGTTCTCCTTTGAACAACAGGGGGGGTGAGAACCGTTTCTTGGCGAAGGGCTCAAAACGAACAATAGCTGTTCTAAGTTGTTCTCTTCTGAACAAAGGGGGGGGGATGAGAACCGTCTCTTGTCTACGGGCTCAAGAACAATGGCTGTTCTAGGTTGTTCTCTTCTGAACAAAGGGGGGGGGATGAGAACCGTCTCTTGTCTACGGGCTCAAGAACAATGGCTGTTCTAATGTTGTTCTCCTTGAACAACAGGGGGGGTGAGAACCGTTTCTTGGCGAAGGGCTCAAAACGAACAATGGCTGTTCTAATGCTGTTCTCCCTTGAACAACAGGGGGGGATGAGAACCGTTTCTTGGCGAAGGGCTCAAAACGAACAATGGCTGTTCTAATGCTGTTCTCCTTTGAAAAACAGGGGGGGGGGAAGCCTTGGGACTTGGCGTCGGAAAGGCTCGAACCTTTGGCACTCAAGGAATATTGTCCTCCTTCTGGACAAGTGATGGTGAATCTCGAGGTCGAGGTCCCTTGGCGCACAAAGGGAGAGAGGGTCGTGGTGATGTTTCGCGACGAAAATCTGGATCTCCAATCTGATCTTAGTGGTAAAGTTTCCATATAAATAGCTAGGACATCTCCTTGGCGTGGGGGAAAATGGAGTGAAAGCTTGGAGGGAACGCACAGCCGGGCCGGAGAAAAATGCCTTATCTGTTCATAAGCCTAACTCGATCTGGCGAGGTCGGCGTATGGGGGCGAACGGGGGGACGATAACCTCCTTGTTTAAACATTGGCATCCGGTAGCTGAGATAAGATTCCAAGCCTCGAATCGAAGATGCACGTGGGCAGCATCGTGGTTTTTAATAATATGGGATAGGAGTTGAAATTAACTCGTTCTATCACACCCCTCCATTCCAGGGGAAGTTGTCACTTTGAAAAAAAAGAGAGAAGGGACAACAATAGAGCTCCGTTGTGGGGAACTCGTTTTCTTGTACCAACCGTACCTTCCTGCACCTAACTAGTATTACCTCAATACATATGATTATTTTGATCTTTAGATTACAGGGGAAAATAACCTTTAATACAACTTAATCAAAGAAAAAAAAAGGGCATGGAACAATGAAATGATATAAACTTAGGACATACGGGACAAAATAATTTATACGTAAATTAATAAGAACAAATATATAGACATACAAAAAATTAGACATTGAGCGTTACAAAATTCAGACATATACATTAATTAATTATATTACAAAAGAATCTTAAATTAAGTCGTACAAGACGGTATATACCTACATGGAGATACTAATCCTATGAATACAATTATTCTACGCTATTCGGTAACGCATTTCTACTGAGGGCGTCAGCGACCTGGTTATCGGAACCTTTTATCTAATTTATTTTAAACTGATACTCTTGCAAGAGTAAACTCCAGCGCATGATGCGGCCGTTTGAGTGTCTCAAATTCCTAATATAGGCTAACGGACGGTGGTCGGTTCCTATTCGAAATTCTTTACATATCAAGTACAGCTTGAATTTGTCTATGACCCAGATAATTGATAGAGCTATCTTTTCTCTAGTGGCATATCTCTTTCCGCGTGGTAATAATTAACGACTAGCATATGCAACTGGATGACTCGTTCTGTCATCCACGTATTGAAGGAGTACACCTCCAATGCCCTCGTTGATCACGTCGGTCTTAACCCCAAAGGATTTTTCCGGGTTGGGCAACTTTAAAATGGGGGCAGAAATGAACTTACTTTTGAGCTGATTAAAATGGGAAACAGCGACATCATTCCAACGTAAACGATCGGAGAAATTCTTTTCCTGTAGGGGGCGTAGGGGGGCCAAAATTGCAGCGAAATTCGGAACAAATCGCTGATAGTACGAAGCTGATCCTATGAGCGATCTTAATGGCTTCTTTGTAATCGGGAGGGGCATGTCGGCGATTGCCTTAATCTTGTTCTCTTGGGGACCTAACTGGCTTGGTCCTATTTTGAAACCCGAATATTTAATGGGTTCGTGAGCAAAATGGCATTTGCGGGGGCCAATGTTGAGGCCATTTTCGCGCAGTCGCTCGAAAAGAGCTAATGGGGTGGGTAAATGGTGATTCCATTTAATTAGTTCTTGTAGCTGACTCTTCTGACGTGGTGTCAGCTGCGCGTCACTATCCAGGTCAGAGGGTTCCAAAGACTCGCCTGGTAGGGAAGGAGGAGGGTAATCGGCCTCAGGTTGGATGCACACTGTCTGGATTACATTAAGGGACTCCGCGGGGCAATCCTCTTCAAGCGCCGATGCTTCGTCCAGTTCTACGAAGGTATCTCCATGGGCGCGTTGGGGGTTCTTTTTTTCTTGGGGTCCAGGGACAGTCTCCGTGTCCTTGTCTGGGGCCTTATCACCTAAGGGTGTTAGTGATTCACACTCCTCTTTTGCCGTCCTAAAGTCCTGGTTAGGGGTCTCCGAGAAATCGGACGGTATCGGGGTTCTGATGGGGACGGGCTCCTGGGCTTCTTTCTTATCTCGGCCTTGAGGAAGGGCGGCCTGAAACACAGGGTCGAAACTTACTTGGGGGCTCTGTCCTATAAGTACGGAACAGAATTTTATGGGTGCTACAATGACTTCAGCCCAGCCATTATAATATTGACACTGCAGGTAACATCTAGCGACGGGGAATCGGTTCGCCCGCCCAAGTTGGTCATGTACCACCGCAAATTTTTCGTGGTTAGAGGCCACTGGGAGGAGTTCGTCGGACACGATGAAGCACGTACATCCTGTGTCCCTGACGAGAGTCAATACTCGACAGCTGTCCACGCTGCCCTCTTCATATTTCAAAGTTCCCGATGAACTTTTACCAAAAACAAAATTTACCTGGTGGCCTGACGGAGGGGGAGAAGTTTCTGCTTGGGTCTGCACCACCGGGGGAGCCGGGGTTTCATTAATCTGGTGAACTTGGTGGGCTGGACCGCTTTTAAGCCTAGAATTTTGGGGGCAGTTCCAGCTCATGTGGTTTTCTACACCACAGGTGAAGCATATTATTGGTCGCTTCGGGAAGAGAGATGGAGGAGAAATCTTAACGGGAGGTTTGGAGTCCCGTTGTTGGTTTTGGGGAAAGAAGTTTTGGGGTTTTACGGGGCTCGGAAACTTTGTCAGCTTTCCTGGGAAGGGGCGCGAATCCTTCCTTCTTTCTTCTCGTTGGATTTCTCTTTCTCGTTCTTCTCGTTGTATTTTTCCTTCTCGTTCTTCTCGTTGGATTACTCTTTCCCGTTCCTCTCTTTCTCTTTCTTTTTCTACCTTTTTTCTTTGAACTTCTGCTTTAATCCGAGCTAATTCAATCTGAAGCTCAGCTTGTCTTATCCGTTCCTCTCTTTCTCTTTCTTCTCGTTGTATTTCTCTTTCTTCCTTTTTTCTTTGTATTTCTCTTTCTTCTCGTTGTATTTCTCTTTCTTCCTTTTTTCTTTGTATTTCTCTTTCTTCCTCTTTTCTTTGCTCCTCTAGAATGTACTCAGTTAGTTCTTTTCCGGAAAGTCCACAGGACTCTCCTTGCGCTTTAAAGATTTCGAACGGAGTCATCTTTGCACTTGGGGGCGCACTAGTCAACCAACTAAAATTCCTTGCAACAAGAATTATGCCTCTATAGAATTAGCCTACCTAAATATGGGCACTGACCTATTCGTACTTGGTTTCTCAATCTAAATAACCACTGACTAAAATCACAAAAAAAACACAACAAATTATTATAACCGTTCCTTGAGCTACTCCAGCTTCTTAAGTTTCAAAAAAAAAAGGGGATAGCAATCGTTAAAACAAAAGGGAACTACTATATTCTATTATTATAACGAATAACACTATGCTTTACTCGACTGAGACCAGTGTTTGCAAAGATATAGCGTTAAACCTTACACACCTGATACCAAATTTAAATAGTATATATATATATATGACGTAGAATGACTCCCGACGATACCATATATTACACTATTCGTTGAGGGAACTTCCTTAATTATCTTTAGAGTGCGTTACTGTCTGGCGGCCGATATTATGTATCTTCGATATGCTTAAGAAGTGGAACTGAGCTCAAGGATAATAATATTGCTATCATTAATAAAATAGAGTTTTATTAATAATAACTATAAACAATACACAAAAACGGAAAATATTGACATAAACAGAATGGAAAGGGTCGTGGAGACTTGGGCTAATCCAAGGATTTAAGGGATTAAAAAAAGGTAAAACAAATATAGAGTTAAAGAGATGGGATGGTTCGATAAACAATTTAAAGCACAGGATAGAATTGACAAAAGGGATCAATACTCAAAAGGTGACGTTTGGCTTACGTAACTTTTCATTAGGGTGCGGTGGAAGGTACTTGAAGGAATATTCGGTCCGCTGGCGAGTTCCAGCCGAAGGGGGGGGGGGGATAAAAGGATCCTGACGAGGCGTCTTGGGAAGGAGAGCCGTTTCTCGACGAACGGCTGGAAGAACAATGGCTGTTCTAGGTTGTTCTCTTCTGAACAAAGGGGGGATGAGAACCGTCTCTTGTCTACGGGCTCAAGAACAATGGCTGTTCTAATGTTGTTCTCCTCTGAACAACAAGGGGGGGGGGGGGTGAGAACCGTTTCTTGGCGAAGGGCTCAAAACGAACAATGGCTGTTCTAAGTTGTTCTCTTCTGAACAAAGGGGGGGGGGATGAGAACCGTCTCTTGTCTACGGGCTCAAGAACAATGGCTGTTCTAGGTTGTTCTCTTCTGAACAAAGGGGGGGGATGAGAACCGTCTCTTGTCTACGGGCTCAAGAACAATGGCTGTTCTAATGTTGTTCTCCTTGAACAACAGGGGGGGTGAGAACCGTTTCTTGGCGAAGGGCTCAAAACGAACAATGGCTGTTCAAATGCTGTTCTCCCTTGAACAACAGGGGGGGATGAGAACCGTTTCTTGGCGAAGGGCTCAAAACGAACAATGGCTGTTCTAATGCTGTTCTCCTTGAACAACAGGGGGGGATGAGAACCGTTTCTTGGCAAAGGGCTCAAAACGAACAATGGCTGTTCTAATGCTGTTCTCCTTTGAACAACAGGGACTTGGCGTCGGAAAGGCTCGAACCTTTGGCACTCAAGGAATATTGTCCTCCTTCTGGACAAGTGATGGTGAATCTCGAGGTCGAGGTCCCTTGGCGCACAAAGGGAGAGAGGGTCGTGGTGATGTTTCGCGACGAAAATCTGGATCTCCAATCTAATCTTAGTGGTAAAGTTTCCATATAAATCGCCAGGACATCTCCTTGGCGTGGGGGAAAATGGAGTGAAAGCTTGGAGGGAACGCACAGCCGGGCCGGAGAAAAATGCCTTATCTGTTCATAAGCCTAACTCGATCTGGCGAGGTCGGCGTATGGGGGCGAACGGGGGGACGATAACCTCCTTGTTTAAACATTGGCATCCGGTAGCTGAGATAAGATTCCAAGCCTCGAATCGAAGATGCACGTGGGCAGCATCGTGGTTTTTAATAATATGGGATAGGAGTTGAAATTAACTCGTTCTATCACACTTACCAATTGCCTTTATAATAATTTTATTAAAATTAATATATATATATATATATATATATATATATATATATATATAATTATTTTTATTAAATATACTAGACTTTAGATATTGAGAAACCTTTTGTAGAAATTGAAAAGACAAAATTAAGGCCAAGTGCTTACGTTTTTATTAGAACGTTTTCAAGAGACAGTTGTAAGAATGAGAAACAAAAACACTGAAGAGGACAATCCTTGAGATAGAAACAAAGGACAATCACAGGAGGTAAAGATCAAAACAAATAACGACAAAGATTTTAACAGAGTAAAAGGGTTTTAAAAATATGTATACATCATATGTACACATTTATATCCATATACACATAATATATATAAACAATTTAGGCGGTAATTTTATTTTTAAATATTAACTTATAGAAAAAATAAGGCCAGGTTTGTTTTATGCAAATCGTTTATCAAATTTAATCGATTATAAGTATTGTAATATGATAAGGTTATCGAATTTAAACAATCTTACACTCAAGTTAAGGGTTTTATTTTTCCTATATTTTATTATGGTTGATTTTGCAATGCTTCTTCTCAATAAAGTTGTTTTGAATTTATATGATTTCGACATTACCCCTATTCATTCGGTGGCCGTGTTCCGACCAATTGATGAAAAAGGCTTAGATTAGGATTCTTAGCCTCGCCTATTAATATGCTCTAATTGTGCTGTTTTATTCTCTGTTAGATTCTCTTACTGGTTTGACCTCTTTATACATGTTGGAAATTGCAACAAGGAATTAGATATTATACAATAGTGATATGATTGTGGATCGTTTTTAATTAATATTTTTAATGGTTAAGCCTTAGTTAAATTTTCGTTGATATTAATTTGTCGAAGTGGATTTCAAATTGGTGTAAAGGTGTATATATGTCTGCAGTGGACAAAACGTTGTGTGGTATATAGACGGAAATAAAAGTGGTGAAAAGAGAAAATAGTGTGAGAGATTTGCAAAGGGATGCAAGGTGCTGGTGATCAGGCCTATCGCTTTATTATTTTCATGTTTTGTGAATTTTGGGTGTGTGTTTTGGGTTTAGTTTTTATTATTATGGCGTTCAATTCATTTGTCTTAACAAACCTTAATATACTTTGTATGTGTAATGTGAATTTGCTTTTGTTTCGTAATAAATTACTTTAAAACTTGGTGCTTAGTATTCCTTGTTATTATTTAATTTGTGATGAGTGTATTTATGTGTTTTTTGTTTCCTCTTTTTTCTTATCTTGTTCGGTTTTTAAATGAGTCTTGTTCGGTATATTTTGGTCAAGTTCGTTGATTTTTCATTATTCTAAGGTTTTTTTTTTTAGTCATTTTGGGGTTAAAGTCTTATCGCTTGGTAATTTAACATTTCTATCATGCGTAGAACGGCACTTCATCCTCACCAGCCACTAGGCTAGCGGAGCTTGGAAATCTGGCGCGACTTCGGCTCTTCTGTTCTGTTTAATCATTTGAATGATTTCCTCATTCATTTCGTGATTAACCAGTTCCTGTATATTCCTTGTCCGTTCTTCTATGACTTTGTTAATGGTAATTAACCCCGCCTCCCTGTGCAGCTCTTATTGGCGTCTTCTTTCTCGCCTGAGGGTACCCGTTATTAAGTACACACATTTATTCTGCACGACTTGTAGTCTCCTCCTTTGTGTCTTCGAGGCACAGTAGAGGGTGGAAGTGGGATAGAGTAGTGTAGATCTTACAATAACATTGTAGCTTTTCTTTTTGTTGCTCTCTCGGAGATATCTGAACATGAATAGAGTCCTGACTGCAGCCGAGGCCTTAGAGATTCTATCTTCGACGTGCTTCCTGTACTCGGATGAGGTAATCTTCATTCCGAGTAGATTGCACTCCGTGGTGTATGGATAGCATCTATCCCACACCCTGACATCTGCAAGTGTAGTCTCCTTCAATGGGGGCTACTTTGAATTTCTTTTGATTAGTTCTTATTTTCTACTTGTCCTTGTAGATATTGACTCTTTCGATTTCTGCCGCTGTCATACGAACTTGCGTAGGCGCGTCCCTCCAAGGACATTCGATTATCTCTGAAATCATCGGCGTATTTAATGTTAAGGCAAGTGGGGTTGGCAGAAGCCGGGACATCTGCGGTGTATATCGAGTAGAGAGTGTGTGTGGGGGGGATGGGGGGACATACACCCATCCTGCGGGAGGCCCGCATTGAGCAGAAACTTCGGTCCAGCCGAAACTGACATACGCCGCCCTCTCCATGGCGTAGTGACAGAGTTCTTTATAGGTTTTCCCGTAGGGCCTAGCCTTGGGACCTGGTACAGCATCTCCCTTTGCCACACCTTATCAAACGCCTTTGGTTCATCACGACAAGTTTTTAGCGAGGAAATCTATCGCCATTTCCGTACTTCGCTTTTTTTCTGAACCCAAACTGGTACGGGTTGTACAGGAAGTTCTCCTCCAGGTGAGACACCAGTCTTCGGTTGAGGATCTTCTCGAAGAGCTTACCACCAAATTCCAGGAATGAAATTGGCCAGTAGCTCTGTCGAAGCTGATAAATTTGATTCTAATTTTGCAAAAAGGAAGAGAAATTAAGTGACTACATTTAGTGAATTAGTAAGAAGTCTTCTCATGAAGGAATAATATTTTATGCCGATTTTAATACAAAATTAAGCAAGAAGTCTGCGTATTTGAGATATTTTACTATTTTAAAGATGAATTCTAGTTGGTGGTCAAAATATTCTGGATCACACATACACTCCGTAAGTCAGAAATACAGAAGTAAAAACTGAGTTATTTACATTTATGGGTTGGCTTGAGTAATGTGTGCATAAAAATACGTTAGTATGCTTCAAAAATACTGAAAATGTAATATTTAAAACTCCATCAATAAGACGGTCGAGAAATGGTTTTGTCTTATTTTGTATCTGATTCGCAAGTACATTTTATGGAAGGAACAATGGGATAAAGAACAATGAGGAAGATGTTCTTATCACATTCACATTCTCTTCTCCCTCCTTCTTTATATATATATATATAGAGAGAGAGAGAGAGAGAGAGATATATATATATATATATATAAATATATATATATATATATATATATATATATATATATATATATATATATATATATATATATATATATATATATATATATATATATGTGAGAATGGGTGGATGAAGTAAAAATCCTAAACACTCTGGAGTTCTTTATTCAGAATAGAACTACAATTAGACTAGGATTAATGAGCATAAGAGGGCCATTAGAGCCATTCATTAGGACATCAAACATAATGGTAGTACATGTCAATGAATACGATCATTTGCCTAATTGGGGTGGGATCGAAGTAATTGATAAGGGTTTAGCAAAAGGAGAGAGAATGATTGAAGCAGCGCATATTATCTCCGACAGGTCAACCAATCACCGGGACGGGTTCTTCTGGCTGGCCAATGGTGCAGCTAGGGACATAAGAAATGAAGCGGAAGGGTCGGAGTAGGATAAAATCAACCGACCAACTCGAAGAAGCCGACCGAGGACGAGCAGCCGTAACACAGGATGACATCTGCCTACATAAATATAGAGAGAGACCTCCTTTCTTCTGTAGTTCTATTCTGAAAAAGCTGAAAGGCTAAACGTCCATAAAGAACTCCAGTGTTTCAGGATTTTTACTTCCTCCACCCATTCTCACCTATACATATGAAGTCCAACAACACACACACATATATATATATATATATATATATATATATATATATATATATATATATATATATATATTATTGAAAACGACTGCGAATTTAGTGTTAATTTTCTTTTAGTCTCCATTTCTCTTATATTCCGCTCTTCGTCGTGAGTTAACCTGTGGATAAGTAAGTTCGCCAAAATTCAAGAGAAAAGTAGTAACGAATGAGAGCAGGAAATTAGTTCACTGATAAAAAAAACAAAAGTTACGACAAACCAGCCAGAGGTGAACATAATTGTGATAGAACGAGTTGAAGCTGCGTTAATTTCAACTCCTATCCCATATTATTTAAAACCACGATGTTGCCCACGTGCATCTTCGATTCGAAGCTTGGAGTCTTATCACAGCTACCGGATGTCAATGTTTAAACAAGGAGGTTATCGTCCCCCCGTTCGCCCCCATACGCCGACCTCGCCAGATTGAGATAGGCTTATGGGCAGATAAGGCATTTGTTCTCCGGCTTGGCTGTGCGTTCCCTCGAAGCTCCCACCCTATTTTCCCCCACGCCAAGGAGATGTCCTGGCTATTTATATGGAAACTTTACCACTAAGATCAGATTGGAGATCCAGATTTTCGTGACGAAACATCACCACGACCCTCTCTCCCTTTGTGCGCCAAGGGACCTCGACCTCGAGATTAACCATCACTTGTCCAGAAGGAGGACAATATTCCTTGAGTGCCAAAGGTTCGAGCCTTCCGTGACGCCAAGTCCCCAAGGCTTCCCCCTTGTTGTTCAGAGGAGAACAGCACTAGAACAGCCATTGTTCTTTTGAGGCCTTCGCCAAGAAACGGTTCTCACCCACCCCCCCTGTTGTTCAGAGGAGAACAGCATTAGAACAGCCATTGTTCGTCTTGAGCCCTTCTCCAAGAAACGGTTCTCACCCCCCCTGTTGTTCACAGGAGAACAGCATTAGAACAGCCATTGTTCGTTTTGAGCCCTTCGCCAAGAAACGGTTCTCACCCCCCCCCCCTTGTTGTTCAGAGGAGAACAGCATTAGAACAGCCATTGTTCTTGAGCCCGTAGACAAGAGACGGTTCTCACCCCCCTTTGTTCAGAAGAGAACAACGTAGAACAGCCATTGTTCGTTTTAAGCCGTTCGTCGAGAAACGGTTCTCCTTCCCAAGACGCCACGTCAGGATCATCTTATCCCCCCCCTTCGGCTGGAACTCGCCAGCGGACCGACACTCCTTCGCGCCACCTTCCACTGCACCACTAGTGTAAAAGTTACGTAAGCCAAACGTCACCTTTGAGTACTTAACCCTTTTGTCAATTCTATCCTGTGCTTTAAATGGTTTATCGAACCATCCCATCTCTTTAACTCTATATTTGTTTTACCTTTTTAAATCCTTTAAATCCTCGGATTAGCCCGAGTCTCCACGACCCTTTCCATTCTGTTTATGTCAATATTTTCCGTTTTTGTGTATTGTTGATAGTTATTATTAATAAAACTCTATTTTATTAATGATAGAAATATTATTATCCTTGAGCTCAGTTCCACTTCTTAAGCATATCGAAGATACATAATATCGGCCGCCAGACAGTAACGCACTCTAAAGATAATTAAGGAAGTTCCCTCAACGAATAGTGATATATGGAATATCGTCGGGAGTCATTCTACGACATATATATATATATGTACTATTTAAATTTGGTATCAGGTGTGTAAGGTTTAACGCTATATCTTTGCAAACACTGGTCTCAGTCGAGTAAAAGCATAGTGTTATTCGTTATAATAATAGAATATAGTAGTTCCCTTTTGTTTTAACGATTGCTATCCCCCCTTTTTTTAAACTTAAGAAGCTGGAGTAGCTCAAGGAACGGTTATAATAATTTGTTTGTGTTTTTTTGTGATTTTAGTCAGTGGTTATTTAGATTGAGAAACCAAGTACGAATAGGTCAGTGCCCATATTTAGGTAGGCTAATTCTATAGAGGCATAATTCTTGTTGCAAGGAATTTTAGTTAGTTGACTAGGGCGCCCCCAAGTGCAAAGATGACTCAGTTTGAAATCTTTAAAGCGCAAGGAGAATTCTTGGGACTTTCCGGAAAAGAACTAATTAAGTACATAAGAGAGGAATGGATAAGACAAGTGGAGCTTCACCATCAGATTGAACTAGCTCGGATTGAAGAAAAATTTCAAAGAAAAAAGGTAGAAAGAGAAAGGGAAAGAGTAATCCGACAAGAGGAACGAGAAAGAGAAATACAACGAGAGGAACGAGCTAGAGAAATACAACGAGAAGAACGAGAAAGGAAAATACAACGAGAAAAACGAGAAAAAGAAATCCAACGAGAAGAAAGAAGGAAGGATTCGTGCTCCTTCCCAGGAAAGCTGACAAAGTTTCCGAGCCCCGTAAAACCCCAAAACTTCTTTCCCCAAAACCAACAACGGGACTCCAAACCTCCCGTTAAGACTTCTCCTCCATCTCTCTTCCCGAAGCGACCAATAATATGCTTCACCTGTGGTGTAGAAAACCACATGAGCTGGAACTGCCCCCAAAATTCTAGACTTAAAAGCGGACCAGCCCACCAAGTTCACCAGATTAATGCAACCCCGGCTCCCCCGGTGGTGCAGACCCAAGCAGAAACTTCTTCCCCTCCGTCAGGCCACCAGGTAAATTTTGTTTTTGGTAAAAGTTCATCGGGAACTTTGAAATATGAGGAGGGCAGCGTGGACAGCTGCCGAGTATCGACTCTCGTCAGGGACACAGGATGTACGTGCTTCATCGTGTCCGACGAACTCCTCCCAGTGGCCTCTAACCACGAAAAATTTGCGGTGGTACATGACCACCTTGGGCGGGCGAACCGATTCCCCGTCGTTAAATGTTACCTGCAGTGTCAAAATTACAATGGCTGGGCTGAAGTCATTGTAGCACCCATACAATTCTGTTCCGTACTTATAGGACAGAGCCCCCAAGTAAGTTTCGACCCTGTGTTTCAGGCCGCCCTTCCTCAAGGCCGAGATAAGAAAGAAGCCCAGGAGCCCGTCCCCATCAGAACCCCGATACCGTCCGATTTCTCGGAGACCCCTAACCAGGACTTTAGGACGGAAAAAGAGGAGGGTGAATCACTAACACCCTTAGGTGATAAGGCCCAAGACAAGGACACGGAGACTGTCCGTGGACCCCAAGAAAAAAAGAACCCCCAACGCGCCCATGGAGATACCTTCGTAGAACTGGACGAAACATCGGCGCTTGAAGAGGATTGCCCCGCGGAGTCCCTTAATGTAATCCAGACAGTGTGCATCCAACCTGAGGCCGATTACCCTCCTCCTTCCCTACCAGGCGAGTCTTTGGAACCCTCTGACCTGGATAGTGACGCGCAGCTGACACCACGTCAGAAGAGTCAGCTACAAGAGCTAATTAAATGGAGTCACCATTTACCCGCCCTATTAGCTCTTTTCGAGCGACTGTGCGAAAATGGCCTCACCATTAGCCCCCGCAAATGCCATTTTGCCCACGAACCCATTAAATATTTGGGTTTCAAAATAGGACAAAGCAAGTTAGGTCCCCACGAGAACAAGATTAAGGCAATCGCCGACATGCCCCTCCCGATTACAAAGAAGCCATTAAGATCGTTCCTAGGATCAGCTTCTCCCTATCAGCGATTTGTTCCGAATTTCGTTGCAATTTCGGCCCCCCTATGCCCCCTTCAAAAAAAGAATTTTCCCGATCGTTTACGTTGGAATGATGTCGCTGTTTCCCATTTTAATCAGCTCAAGAGTAAGTTCATTTCTGCCCCCATTTTGAAGTTGCCCAACCCAGAAAAATCCTTTGGGGTTAAGACCGACGTAAGCAACGAGGGCATTGGAGGTGTACTCCTTCAATACGTGGATGACGGAACGAGTCATCCAGTTGCATATGCTAGTCGTCCATTATTACCACGCGAAAAGAGATATGCCACTAGAGAAAAGAAAGCTCTATCAATTATCTGGGTCATAGACAAATTCAAGCTGTACTTGATATCTAAAGAATTTCAAATAGGAACCGACCACCGTCCGTTAGCCTATATTAGGAATGTGAGACACTCAAACGGCCGCATCATGCGCTGGAGTTTACTCTTGCAAGAGTATCAGTTTAAAATAAGTTAGATAAAAAGTTCCGATAACCAGGTCGCTGACGCACTCGGTAGGAATGCGTTACCAAATAGCGTAGAGTAAGTGTATTCATAGGATTAGTATCTCCCTGTAGGTATATACCGTCTTGTACGACTTAAATTAAGATTGTCTTATAATAATATAATTAATTAATGTATATGCCTGACTTTTGTAACGCTCAATGTCTAATTTTTTGTATGTATATATATTTGTACCCATTAATTTAGGTATAAATTATTTTGTCCCGTATGTACTAATTTTATATCATTTCATTGTTCCATGCCCCTTTTTTTTTATTAAGTTGTATTAAAGGTTATTTTCCCCTGTAATCTAAAGATCAAAATAATCATATGTATTGAGGTAATACTAGTTAGGTGCAGGAAGGTACGGTTGGTACAAGAAAACGAGTTCCCTACAACGGAGCTCTATCGTTGTCCCTTCTCTCTCTTTTTTTCGAAGTGACAACTTCCCCTGGAATGGAGGGGTGTGATAGAACGAGTTGAAGCTGCGTTAATTTCAACTCCTATCCCATATTATTTAAAACCACGATGTTGCCCACGTGCATCTTCGATTCGAAGCTTGGAGTCTTATCACAGCTACCGGATGTCAATGTTTAAACAAGGAGGTTATCGTCCCCCCGTTCGCCCCCATACCTCGCCAGATTGAGATAGGCTTATGGGCAGATAAGGCATTTGTTCTCCGGCTTGGCTGTGCGTTTCCTCGAAGCTCCCACCCTATTTTCCCCCACGCCAAGGAGATGTCCTGGCTATTTATATGGAAACTTTACCACTAAGATCAGATTGGAGATCCAGATTTTCGTGACGAAACATCACCACGACCCTCTCTCCCTTTGTGCGCCAAGGGACCTCGACCTCGAGATTAACCATCACTTGTCCAGAAGGAGGACAATATTCCTTGAGTGCCAAAGGTTCGAGCCTTGCGTGACGCCAAGTCCCCAAGGCTTCCCCCTTGTTGTTCAGAGGAGAACAGCACTAGAACAGCCATTGTTCTTTTGAGGCCTTCGCCAAGAAACGGTTCTCACCCACCCCCCCTGTTGTTCAGAGGAGAACAGCATTAGAACAGCCATTGTTCGTCTTGAGCCCTTCGCCAAGAAACGGTTCTCACCCCCCCTGTTGTTCACAGGAGAACAGCATTAGAACAGCCATTGTTCGTTTTGAGCCCTTCGCCAAGAAACGGTTCTCACCCCCCCCCCCCTTGTTGTTCAGAGGAGAACAGCATTAGAACAGCCATTGTTCTTGAGCCCGTAGACAAGAGACGGTTCTCACCCCCCTTTGTTCAGAAGAGAACAACGTAGAACAGCCATTGTTCGTTTTAAGCCGTTCGTCGAGAAACGGTTCTCCTTCCCAAGACGCCACGTCAGGATCATCTTATCCCCCCCCTTCGGCTGGAACTCGCCAGCGGACCGAAACTCCTTCGCGCCACCTTCCACTGCACCACTAGTGTAAAAGTTACGTAAGCCAAACGTCACCTTTGAGTACTTAACCCTTTTGTCAATTCTATCCTGTGCTTTAAATGGTTTATCGAACCATCCCATCTCTTTAACTCTATATTTGTTTTACCTTTTTAAATCCTTTAAATCCTCGGATTAGCCCGAGTCTCCACGACCCTTTCCATTCTGTTTATGTCAATATTTTCCGTTTTTGTGTATTGTTGATAGTTATTATTAATAAAACTCTATTTTATTAATGATAGCAATATTATTATCCTTGAGCTCAGTTCCACTTCTTAAGCATATCGAAGATACATAATATCGGCCGCCAGACAGTAACGCACTCTAAAGATAATTAAGGAAGTTCCCTCAACGAATAGTGATATATGGAATATCGTCGGGAGTCATTCTACGACAATAATAGACATTACAACTTACATTAAGCATATTGAAATAGTAGAAAAATATATCTATTTGGGTTAACAAATCACAATATAACCGAGAAAAGATCAAGAAATCAAAAGTAGAATTTCTCTGGGCTGGTTGGCATTTTGAAAGGCAAGCATTATCTTCAAAACCAAAATATTTCACCCCAGCCTAAACATGTTTTTTTGCATAAATACATTCATTTATGTCTAAAATTTTGTTAGAGACCAAAATTGGAGTTTCATTCATAGTAGTTAATAAAATATTTGCTTTTATTTTTTCTTGTGTGTGTTTTAGACTGGTGGGCCATGCAACCAATATATTGGTGACACTAATAAAACTGAAAATAATAAAATAAATAAATTAGTAAGCATAATTTGAATTTTATGTGCATTTAAATAGTGCATCTAAACATTAAATTTGTATGTAAAATGGTATTAGCTACTAAAAAACAAAAAAATCTTTTACAATAAATGCGGCCAGAGTGCCACGTCACCATAAAATAGGTGACACACTACACTTTTGGCAAAATTATAATAAATCCTTATATTTTCTCACTATATCCTTCATTCATTCATTCACTAATCAGCCTTAGTTTGCACAACATGAAAGAAGCAACGCCTGTGAACACAAATATGTCTCAATGGGAGCTCTAGCAAAGAATATACTGCGTCAAACATTACTACAAGACAGGCTCGTTCAAGAAATGGAGGACGCTTTCGTGCATCAGTTCTAATGTGAAAAAGCCCTCCCCCCCAAAAAAAAAAGCAGAATTCAGGACTGGATGGACCACTTCGAGAACTATGGGAGAGTGGAAAACCTCAATGCACCCAGAGACAACCGTTCATCCATTCAGGACGCCCCAGGAAGTGTACAGCTGAGCTGGTCGAGAGCGCGAGACAGTTCAGCAGAGTCTTAAACGCTCTGTGCGCAAGCGAAGTCAGTCCTCCAGTATATCCCAAAGAGACTTGCAGGAGAGTGCTAGTAATGGATGTAGATGCCTACCCAAACACAATACAGACCAAGCAGACCCTTACAGCCTCAGACAAGAGGTAGAGAAAGGCTATGGCAGTCAAGATACTGGAGAAGATTCAGGAGACCCTAACTTTCCTTAACTTCCCTTGGATCTCAGATGAAGCTCACTTTCATCTTGAAGACAAATGTCTTCTAAAGGACCGCTAGATTAAATGAGGTAGCCACCAAAGTCCATACCAAGTCCGATGATGCCTTTGGCATCATCGGACCATTCTTCTTCGAGGAATCTAGCGCGACAGCGACAGTCACCAAGGAGTGGTTTGTTGAGGTCCTCAAAACCTTAAAGAGGGAGCTGCAGACCTTGTTCCCATCGCTTATGGGGAAGTTCTGGTTCCAGCAAGATGGAGCAAGCTCTCGCACCTCAAACCTGTCTCGAGATTGGCCGAAAGAGAACTTTGCTAGCCGTGTGATCAGTCTCAAGACTGATTTTGTTCGGGCACGTCACAGCCCAGACCTTAGCCACCCATATTTCTTTCTTTGGGGCTACCTTAAAGACAGACTCTATGCAAGGAGACCCAGGACCATCACGGAACTCAGGAAAGCCATCAGGGAGGAGATCAGAGCCATTAGTCGGTCGGTTTGTTAGGACGTCATGGACAACTTTGTGCTGCGCCTCAATGGAGGTCATCTCGAACACGTGCTCTAGAATAAAGAATAAAAGTCCAAATACTCTCATGTTTTGATATGATGTTTTTAAACATAATAAACTAGTTATCATCAAAGTTTCATTCAATACTTGCAGAAAATTAAGAAATGAGGCTTATCCAAAGTTGGGGCCCGTTTTTGAGTGGTTACTCTGTATAATGTAACTCGTAAAAATTACATCAGACACGTAAAACTAAAAACAAAATTACTTAGCAAACAAAAATGGCGTCGGAGCTCCGGGGAAGAAGAGGGAAGTAAGGATACATCAGACCCGTTTTCTATGTTAAAGGTAAACTGAATCAAACCCATATTTTGTCAAGAAGGCCTTTTGTATAGTCCGTGTCCACTTCACCCTATCTGTTAATATATGATCATTTTCCGAGTGCTAAGCTTCCCCACACCTCTCTTCCTCTCCCCGTTGTATATCTTCCGATGACTTTTCCCTCTTGCCACTTCAACTTGTGCCCATCTACCATGATGTGTGATGCAACGTGCAGAAAGTGAAACATTTCTTATAAAGGCTGTTTGGTGTTCTTGTATTCGTGTTTTCAGCCGCTTTTTACTTTGTCCCACGAGGTTACTCCGGCAACCACCGCAATTAAGCTTATATACAACAGCAAAAGGATCCTTGATTTCCATCTTGTATTTCACTCTGGCCAATGCATTGTGAATATAGTAGATATACTCTATATATCTTCTTCACTACTTACTGTGGGCAAATTACTAATTATGATGTAATGACAAAAATTTGATTGGCCACCATCTTGGGAGCAACATTATTAGTTGAAGTGAATTTGTTTTCTGAATCAAAATATGATCTGGACATTTAATATTAATCAATTTTGAAGAAAATAAGATTGATTTAAATACACAGCATTCGGAAGCGAGGCTTGTGTGTCTGAAGTCAAGCAACACGGTGGAAAAACTAGAGGCCTAAGGAGATCTGGCAATCGTCTTTGAATTCAAATCTAATGATAGGCTTTTGAACCAAGAATACTACGATTAATAAAAAAAAGAAGCTGGGGTTGTGTGTATGTGTCTGTGGGAGGTGGGCGCAACCCTCATAATTAAGTGGGGTATATGAGGCGAAGCCTCCATTTGGAAATGACTTTAAAAATGATATATAATACAATATGGTGCGATTGCAATAGCCTAACGAAAAAACACTCCCCAAATCACTTTATTTTTAATTTGCCTGAGAACAAACATTGTTTACATTAAAAAAACAGTTGTTTTTAAGCACACACACGGACACACATATATTAGAAGGTATCATATTAACGCGATATATATATCCAGTGCAAAAAAATAATAATAAACCACAATATTTGAATCTGATTTATTTTAAAAACAGGACTAGTTTCCGCATTATGCCATTATTAACTGCATAATGAAATGCAAGGCAAGAAAATCCAGTATATAAAGGCGAACAAAAGACTAAACAAAATGAAAACAGAGGAAAAAACTAGAAAAAATAAATATCTGCGTGGATCCAGGGGGCAAATTTCTAATCCTCGCGAAAGACTGGTTCCGGCGGTTTATAGCTGAGTTTGGCAACAATATTCGAGATATATTTGTTGGATTTATATTGTCCTTCAGATAATAAAATTTATCGGCTTTGTTAATAATGATTGATTCGGCAATTCTCCTCTCAATATAAATGTTTGATTTATAAATAATTTTGCTTGATCGGAATTTTGCATGTGCGCAAAGAAACTTGAGGAAATTGCAGCCCTTCTTATATTTGCTGGCTGATCTTTTATCCTCTTACTAAAGTGACCAAAATCTCCGATGTATGACAAATTACAATTTTGGCAGGGGATTAGATATACGCCTGCGTCCTGGTTTGTGGGACGCAGTTTGGTCAAAGACTTTTGTATTGTATCTGAATATTTAAATGTAATATTTATGTCATTTATGTTCGCATAAGTTTTTAAGGGGGCTAAGGCTGGTGCATATTGTAAGCTAATACATTTTTTAAAATCCTCCTTTTTTGGTGTGGTGATGGAATTAAATATAATCTGATATAGAGCACAGTCTATCGAAAACCAACAAATTCTAATGCTTACATGCATTTCTTCTCATTACGTGACATATCTGTTAAGACATCCGTTCTTTCTTTTCCTTTTCTCAGAGCCTATAGAACATGCGACCCAATTTTCCTTCAGGATGAAATCAACCCCCTTTATCTGCAATTTCATTGAACTAAAATTCCAAATTTATTCCAAGAACAGATGCTATTCTAAGGCGCGAAAATACTTCTCTGATCGCCCCATTATGTGTGAACTTTTATGGAGGTAACGAAATAAAGGAAAAGACTTAGTTGCTTAAATTTACAAAGACATTGTAAAGCTTTATCCATTGAATAATGTTCAGCTTTCACTTTTTTTACTTTCACTAGCTTTTATTTTTTTTTAGTTTCCTCTATTTGGCCCCCAAACCGCCTAAATACTTATAACATAGAAATGATCCCATCCCTCGATTCCCGCGCATGAGAAAGGCAGTTCAGCCATCTCGCTGAAGAGACGAAATTGCGCCATAATAAGAGAAAATAGCCTTTTCTTAACACCTATAACCTTGAGGTGGTAAGCTGCTTCCTTTGTAACACCATCACTTACAATGCATCGTTGGTACTTAATACTTCGGTCTTATTCAAGCTTGACACCACGGACCCGACTATCACACCCCCGACCTTCTCAACCTCAACTACCATTACATTACTTTCTGTTTTCAGTTTTAGACCTATCCTCTCACACACTCTGTCAAAAGCTACAACCAATATTTACAAATCCCTTTCACTCTCCGACATCAACACCAGGTCATCCGCATATACCAACATAGATAAAACCCATCCATCACTATTCCTCACAAATGCACACCCCTTTCCTTTATTCCCACACGCACTACTCCATTCATAAGTATATTAAACATTTATCACAACACGCATGTTAAATCTCTCAATCTAGACATCTTTCACCCTAGCGCCGCTTTACTTCCAACATAAATACACTTCACACCATCCGATAGTGTATCACTTATTCCATAGGTCATACGTTTTTAGCATCTGTCATAATGCTTCTCCACCTACACGTTCATAACCTTTCTCCGGATTTACGAACCTAGGATCCACTTTACACACAACCTTCCCGACCCTGGCGGCCCGAGAGAAAGTGGGTCTCTCTCTCGGGTCATCTTTTGCACCTCTTAAATCACTCACTATCTTCACCGCACCTGTTTAGATCCAGCAAAGGGTGAAAAGAGGCGCTAAACCTTAAGAATCAAACGGTACACTTTACAAATCTTATCTCTTGTTTATTCACTTTATTATCCAACTTACAATCTTCCTTCTTACACACTCAATCAGAATTTGTCCATACACATTACCTACATTAATCAATAGACTTAACTGCATGTAGTTCTTGCATTGCACATTCTTCCCCTTTTCACTTATACAACGACACCATTACTACATTCGTCCAAGTTTTCGCACTCTTCCGCTTTCAAATGCCTTACATTACAGCCACCAGACCCATTCCACAATACATTCATCACTTTTTAGCATCTCAGCAACTACTTCACCTACTCCCTCTTCTTTCCGATTTTTCAAACCTCTCAGAGCAATACCAACCTCTTAGACCATTATTCTCTCTTCCTTACATCGATACAGCACCCGCTTTATGCCCACGAGGCTAATCATATTCACATTTGCATCATCTTCCATACTGACATTATACAACTCAGCAAAGAATTTTCGCTATCTACTTTTAATTTCCTCATTGTTCATAAGAAACCTGCCATTCTTGTCCTGGATTTTCAGCCATCTATACTTCTCTTAGTTCGTCATCCTTCTTCCTTCCAGAATAGCTTCCTGTTCCCATCGGGATGCTCATTTATTTTCTTGTTCCTAGTAGGATGGTCATTCATCTTACTTTTCCCATCGATATCCTCATTCATCTCCTTGTTCCCATCGAGATCCTCATTCATCTTCCTGTTTCTATCAGGATGCTCATTCATTTTCCTGTTCCTAATTGGATGCTCATTATTCTTTCTTTTACCATCGAGATCCTCATTCATCTCACTGTTCCCATCGGGATCTTTATTCATCCTACTGTTCGCATTGGGATCCTCATTTATTTTCCTGTTCCAATCGGCATCCTTGTTAATCTCCCTGTTCCCATCGCGATCCTTATCATCTTCCTGTTCGCATCGGGATCTTCATTCATCTTCCTGTTCCCATCGGGATCTTTATTTATCTCCTTGTTCCCATCGGGTTCCTCATTCATCTTCCTGTTTCCATCAGCATCTTCATTCCTTTTCCTGTTTCCATTGGGATTCTTATTCATCTGTCTGTTGCCATCGGGATCTTTATTCATCTCCTTGTTCCCATCGGGATCCTCATTCATCTTCCTCTTCCATTGTGGTACTCATTCATCTTCCGTTCGAAAGCTTCATTTTCTCCTTTTCTGCTCTTTACAATAATTTATTTCATTTTTCTTTTCCTTGATTGCCCTAAATCGCATCTCCCTGACACCTTCTTCTACAATTACGCCCCCTTTATGCTTTCCATGCCATGGTTCACATCGTCATTGCACCATTCAGCCTTTTTGCTTCTTCTTTCCAGTTTTGGCACATTCATACACAACCCTTGCACTACCTACTACCTAACTCCATGCACTACATACCTATCTCCATGCTGGTGCTTATGTCATCACTTATATTTCCACATACCTTTCACTTCGGATTCTCTCTTACTCTCTACCTTCCTCACATATTCTCATTCATGCACCAACCAGTTTAATGGTGCGCAACACATTCATGTGATCAAACAGTTCCATATTCATACCTGCCACAACTTTCATGTCTTGCAGCATATTCTTTCTTACTGGGCACATATCAATCATACTCGTATGTTTTCTCCTTCCCCTTTGTCCAAGTCATGTGAATTTATGCACACCCTTGTGCAGGAAGGATGAGCGTGCTACACATAAGTTTCTTTCAGCACAGAACCACATTACATTTGTATTGGGTTTACCAAAAGCTCGTGTTATTCCATCTCTCATTACGCCACCTCTTCGTCCTTTCATATATCTCTTACAACCATCATCACATTCCCATTTCCAATTCCATCCATCACTTATCCCAAGTCATTCTAGAAACTCTTCCATCTTCACTTCCATCAGTAAATGGCTCCTACACTACAACCAGGCAGTCCTCTGAACAAATCTCATCTTCACCTATATAATTCTCCAGCTCGTACATTCATGTCCAACTGCATCATGCCGCCAGTCATCACTCAAAAGCACTGCTGCGCCATCTTTACTCACACAACCCTGATTTACATCAGATCACACTCAATTTTCTCCATCCCACACAAACTCTTCGTTCCCTTTCATGTTCGTCTTACATGGAGTAAGCATCTGCAGTTCCCGTGTTTTAAAGACATTGAATACCATTCTCATATATGATTTATATAGGGTGTGATTACGGTGATTTTTGCCCTAGGAGGCAGTCGCCAGATGGGCTCCTAAAATAAAAAAAAGAAGATTTATACAGGGTGATCCCAAAGTCTCTCCGTTTTAAGAAAATTCAATGGGGTCATATAATTAATTACAATTGTGTCGAAAATATCGTGGTGGTTAAAGACAACGATTTCAAGTCTTCGTTTCTACTTACTTGTTTTTACTGAGCTCACTTTTCCCTTCTTCTGTAAATTTTCTTAATGTAAAAAGACTTTGGGATCACCCTGTAGATCTTTATTTAGGTTTTCTTCTATGTGCGTCTCTGGTATTTGCATTATGTAATTTGCGCGTTCCCGCAGTCTTTTTCTAATCACCAGCATGAGATGTATTTAAAATATATCTGCTTCGATCGGGTAGGCCAACTTCTCTGGATATTTCTAATTATGCCAATATGGCCAAAATATACGTTGAAATAAAGAAACGACATCGTTATGTACGAGTTTAAATTTTTTATATCGTATCTACACAGAACACGAGGCCTATTTTTTGCATCGTCAATAGGCCAATCGCTTGTTTTTTTATAATTAACCTGGAAGAATGTAATCGGCACGAGACTCATTAATAAACTACATTTGCCTCCATAGTCCAATGATTAAATTTATTTTTTAAAAGTTGCATTATTCAGTTATTTAAAGTAAATAAAGATCCTCCTAACATAAATATGACGTTTTTTAGAGGCTATATTTATGTGATGACCATCGCTCACAGGTCTTTTGATGCGTAAATGAGACTCCAGGTATTGGTCTCCTAAATATAGAATTCTGAAGAAACTTCGATTCCACGAGTGCAGGCGAAGACATCCGTGTACACCTCAAAACACACCCGCCAGGTGACTGGCCAGAGAGATCAAGAGTGGCCAAGTCCTATCGCGAGATTGGAGAGGAGACCTATTCATATCACCAATTCACGCCACTCATCAATTATACGTACATACACGCAACAATAACAAAATATAAACGTAAATATGTACACAAATAATCGAATATGTACATATAATAGTTTTGAGAACAATGGTTTCTAACGGATGTAAAAGCACAATACTCAGTTTGAATATGAGGAAGAGCAAATCTTTTGTTGTGGGGCAAAGGATGAGATTTTTCCAGGTCTATTCGCGAAGACTTTCACTTCAAGTTTGTCAAATTTACGTACATAACGTATTTAATTTCTACGACAGTCATAGAGTGAATTAGGATTTGTATATTATTCATTTGAGAAGATGCTATGGAAGCAAAAGAAAAGATCGAGAGTTTGAACAGGGGAAATGCACAATTAGAGAAGGAGGCTTCGCGTAAGAATCGGGGATAGAGTGAGCAATGATTAGGGTAAATGTGAGCCCCGTCCATTTTCAATTGGGGACGAATTACCCCGACCGGATAATGAAATTTGAATAAAGATCAGATTGACAATCAGTGGCAAATCCCTTTCAATCTTAATCTTGGACGAGGTCCCCTGACGAGATAATGAAATTTGAATAAAGATCAGAATGACAATCACTGACAAACATTTTGAATCGTGGAAAAGGTCTCCTTAGCAGATAATGAACTTTGAATAAAGATAAGAATGACATCATTGACCAACTCTTTCACTCTTAATCTTGGACCAGGTCCCCTGACGGGAAAATAAAATTTGAAGAAAGATCAGAATGACAATCATTTGCAAATCCTTTTCAATCTTGTACGAAGTCCTCTTACTGGATAATGAAATTTGAATAAAGATCAGAATGACAATCATTGGCAAATCCCTTTCAATCTTGGAGGAGGTCCCCTGACTGGATAATTAAATTTGAATAAAGATTAGAATGACAATCTGTGGCAAGTTCCTTACAATCTTGTTCAAAGACCACTGAACGGATAATGAAATTTGAATAAAGATCAGAATGACAATCAGTGGCAAATCCCTCTCAATCTTGGACGAGGTCCACTGATCGTATAATGAAATTTGAATAAAGATTAGAATGACAATGACTGGCATGCCCTTTTCGACCGTGGGTGAGATCCCCTGAATGAATAATGAAATTTGAATAAAGATCCGAATTACAATCAGTGGCAAATCACCTCTAATCATGAATGAGGTCTCCTGACTGGATAATGAAATTTGAATAAAGATCAGATTGACAATCAGTGGCAAATCCCTTCCAATCATGGATGAGGTCTCCTGACCGGATAATGAAATTTGAATAAAGATCAGAATGACAATCACTGACAAACATTTTGAATCGTGGAAAAGGTCTCCTTAGCAGATAATGAACTTTGAATAAAGATAAGAATGACATCATTGACCAATCCCTTTCACTCTTAATCTTGGACCAGGTCCCCTGACGGGAAAATGAAATTTGAAGAAAGATCAGAATGACAATCATTTGCAAATCCTTTTCAATCTTGTACGAAGTCCTCTTACTGGATAATGAAATTTGAATAAAGATCAGAATGACAATCATTGGCAAATCCCTTTCAATCCTGGAGGAGGTCCCCTGACTGGATAATTAAATTTGAATAAAGATTAGAATGACAATCTTTGGCAAGTCCCTTACAATCTTGTTCAAAGACCACTGAGCGGATAATGAAATTTGAATAAAGATCAGAATGACAATCGGTGGCAAATCCCTCTCAATCTTGGACGAGGTCCACTGATCGGATAATGAAATTTGAATAAAGATTAGAATGACAATGACTGGCATGCCCTTTTCGACCGTGGGTGAGATCCCCTGAATGAATAATGAAATTTGAATAAAGATCCGAATGACAATCAGTGGCAAATCACCTCTAATCATGGATGAGGTCTCCTGACTGGATAATGAAATTTGAATAAAGATCAGATTGACAATCAGTGGCAAATCTCTTCCAATCATGGATGAGGTCTCCTGACCGGATAATGAAATTTGAATAAAGATCAGAATGACAATCACTGACAAACATTTTGAATCGTGGAAAAGGTCTCCTTAGCAGATAATGAACTTTGAATAAAGATAAGAATGACATCATTGACCAATCCCTTTCACTCTTAATCTTGGACCAGGTCCCCTGACGGGAAAATGAAATTTGAAGAAAGATCAGAATGACAATCATTTGCAAATCCTTTTCAATCTTGTACGAAGTCCTCTTACTGGATAATGAAATTTGAATAAAGATCAGAATGACAATCATAGGCAAATCCCTTTCAATCTTGGAGGAGGTCCCCTGACTGGATAATTAAATTTGAATAAAGATTAGAATGACAATCTTTGGCAAGTCCCTTACAATCTTGTTCAAAGACCACTGAACGGATAATGAAATTTGAATAAAGATCAGAATGACAATCGGTGGCAAATCCCTCTCAATCTTGGACGAGGTCCACTGATCGGATAATGAAATTTGAATAAAGATTAGAATGACAATGACTGGCATGCCCTTTTCGACCGTGGGTGAGATCTCCCGAATGAATAATGAAATTTGAATAAAGATCCGAATGACAATCAGTGGCAAATCACCTCTAATCATGGATGAGGTCTCCTGACTGGATAATGAAATTTGAATAAAGACCAGATTGACAATCCGTGGCAAATCCCTTCCAATCATGGATGAGGTCTCCTGACCGGATAATGAAATTTGAATAAAGATCAGATTGACAATCAGTGGCAAATCTTTCCCAATCTTGGACTAGGTTCACTGACCGGATAATGAAATTTGAATAAACATTAAAATGACAATGACTGGCACGCCCTTTTCGACGTGGGGGAGGTCCCCTGAATGAATAATGAAATTTGAATAAAAATCCGAATGAAAGTCAGTGTCAAATCCCTTCCAATTATGCACACGGTCCCCTGACTGGATAATGAAATTTCAATGTAGATCAGAATGACAATAACCCACACCCCCTTTCGATAGTGTATGAGGTCCCATGAATAGATAATAAAATTGGAATAAAGATCAGAATGACAATCAGTGGCAAGCCCTTTTCGATCGTGGACGAATACGTTCGACCCTACAATTCGGGAGTTCGCAGATTGAGCAAAAGCTTGCTGTCGCAGCTTACAATTGTACATTCACTGTGCCCTGAAGTGCTTATGTTGCCCAGTATCTTCTACCATGTGACTTCTTCCGCCAAAGTTTGCACTCGTTTTGCTACAATTGCCAAACCATTTTTCTGCCTCTTGCCATCGGATCAGATCAAACGGAACTTAGATTCGTCACTGAAGTGTACTTGGTTCCATTGGTCACCCACCCGTCCATGTAACGCGCTCAGTGGCGAATGCAAGAAGATCCTTCTCGTTTTTCGGATCGATCAATGGTTTGACCACGGGTGGGTGGGGGTGACTATTGTTTGCTTTCAGCCCAAGTGACACAATCTGTCTGGAAACATTGATAGCCAAAATGTCACTAATCCCACGAGAATCTTCTGCAACCGTCTTGTAACGGTCTTTCTTCGCAATTTGGGTAATGGCTCTTTTTACCTTTTGAGGTCAGTCTGAGACTACCGATTGATTTATCAGCATTACATAAACATGTTTTGTCTTAGATTGAAAGAATATTATGGACTACACGTTGGAAGCGCTTGGCAGTCTCTGTAATGGCTCCAATTGAAAGACCATCTTTGTAGTGAAGCTTTACGATCAGCTCGCGGACAGAGAGATGCGGGCCAGATTTTTTAGTCACCTTATCTGGTCGACAGCTAGCAAGAGAATGGCCGATTGTGCACGAGATTGAACTAAAGTTAGTTGGTATAAAGCAATGCCGATTCTTTCAACAAGAAACCTAAGCGTT